>JAWNNQ010001139.1:600000-787500 GCA_035044765.1 Leucophenga montana
AAGAACACTGAGATTCCAATCATAGGCCTTGCATTTATGGACCATATCTGGCATAACAATTAGTGCACATGCTTTGCTAATACTTCGCAACAACCGGTATTGACTAAATCAGTTGGCAGCTCATCGCATCCTACAACTTTGTTTTTCTTCGGCTTTTTAACTATTCCAATGGTTTTACATACATCATCAATTGTTGGTACTAGAAGTACTTTTCTATCGGATTGCGGCTTTGTTCCCTTCATTAGCTCCAAATAAATTAGTCTCAGTGATCAGTGTGCATCTATAAACAGCCTTGCAGAAAGCTCCAAATAAATTAGTCTCAGTGATCAGTGTGCATCTATAAACAGCCTTGCAGAAAGAAACAATGAAAAAAAGTCTTCATTTCGAGTCATTCATAATCATGAATAAACCATATAGACAAGTTTACAAGTTTCCCGATGCATACTACAAACCTTCCGGCAAACAGATAATACCTTATTCATACTACATATATGTAGGGTATAAAAAAAAAAACTGTACTAGCATAATAAGTGTTGTTGGGCTCGGTTGTTCGCCTAAGAGTGGGACAAGGGCAATTGTTGGCTTTATTGCGATATATTTCAGTACTTTTTGTTTGCTGTCGGGTGGTTAGTAAGTGTAAATTATTGTTGAGGTCGAAAAGTTGTGCATGAATTTGTGCTTAACTCTGTTGTAACCTCTGTTTTTTATACTCATTCCACAAAAAAAAAAAAAAAAAATTAAGGAAAAAAATTGACTTTCTAAGTTTAGCAATATAGAGGTTATCGGCTGAGTACAGTCGGAATCGTAAATCGTAGATTTAGCAGTGTAAATTTTTGCTATAATGCATAAAATTATGCAAAAACTTTGTCGTCAAGTTGCATTTAGCAGCGAAAGCGCCTTAGCGTATGCAATGAATTTTTTGGAAAGTTTTGAAATGGAATGGAATGGAATGGTCGTAGTTGTTATTTCAGCTTGTTACTTAAAGTTTAATATCTGGTAATGCCTCTAAAATGCTCTAAAGCATTCATAAAAGCATAACAAATCTTGTACACCTAAAGGTATGCAGCAATTATGCGTATTATTTTTTATCATGCATAAAAGCTGGCTAGACTTTTACATAAAAACCGCATAAACTTCAATTAATAAAAAAGTATTTCAAGCATGAAAGATGCAAATTTTATAAGGCAAATATACCAAATACTTAGCCTTATAAGTTGCCTAAAGTAAGAGTCGGGCTAAAGCATAGCACACAGCGCACCAAAGACCATAGCATGCAGCATAATTTGCTGTCATTTAACTTAATTAAGCACACAGCTTAAGCTACGCAAACAGAGACCTAGAGCGGCATGCCGCATAGTGTTGTAAAACACTAAAATAGTAAAAAATTTTGCACCGCATATACAGTAAAAGATGTAATAAAATGTTACACTAACTTACAATTATAGGCTAGGAATTGCTGTAGCACATTGGCCGAGCACATTTCTGTGGGGTTGTATGCTAGATTTGGTAGGGAAGAAGTGTACAGCATGTAAGGTCAAATTGTGCAAAATGTACCAAAAGTGAAAGTCATCGCACACTTGTTTTGCTTTAAATAGAAATTTATGTCTACTGCGTTGGAAACACTTTCACTAAATGACCACGACCATTCATGCAGCGTCCAGAAGTTGGGTCCCTTGGGTTATGCTAAGAGCATTTGCTCGTAAAATAACTAGCGCAAACATTTGGCTAGCAGACAACAATGAAAACTGCAAATGTGGCGTATTACTTGAAATTTCTTAAATATGAAGTGGGCAATTCTATATATTTGTAGAATAGTTTAGTTTATGCAGTTCACTCCTCTCAATAGCTGTTCTTAAATTCGGTTAATATTCGAAAATTTGATTAATATTTGGAATATTTGGAAAGAAAAAAAAAATCATGACTTAATGACATCAAATAAGGAAAATATGAACAAAATAAATATATTGATTATACCATTGGGCAAACACAGTCACTTGTCAAATAAATTGTATTCTTCTTTTCACTTGGTTCTTTAAAAATGTTGAATGATGCAAACCAAACAAATAAGTTCCAACAAGTTGTAAGTTGTAGTGACTTGGTTCGATAAGATCAATCGAAAATGAAATATGAAAATACAATGCGAATGAACAAAGCAAAAAGAGCAGTCTTTTGACTCACTTACTATTGAGCATTGCTTGTTTCGTCCGTCACACCGACGTGTCCGTCACTTTCTCACTTTATGTTTGAAGATATGGCGTATTACGATAGGCTGCTGTCTTTTTTGTTCGTTTCGGTTGTTTTTATTTTCAGTTGGCATCATAAAGACAAACATATTCTTAATCTGTGTATTTGTACATATTTGTTTGTACCCACAACTGCTTTGCTCATACATACTAGAGCACAAACCATCAAGATGGCAAGAGAGGGAAAGACATTCAAGCATATCGCGTTTGTTTACCTAAATTTGTTCTTATTATAACTTATAATTTTCATAATCAATTGGTTTTTGATATGTGTGCACAGTGCTTGCTTTTGTTTGTTTGGTCAAACGAAAATATACAAAAACGACGCCTTGCAAGTCTGTAACTGCCTTCTATGCCTTATATAAATGTCTCACTCAATCATTGGAAAGGATATATAAAAATTTATTTAAACTGACAAATAGCAGCAAGTGTTTAAAAACACTTGTAAGGCGAGGTTGTCAAACCATCCTTAATGTAGATATCGGTTTTTGTCACCGTAATATTTATCCGATTTTAGTAATAAATATATTTATATTTTCATCATGTAGTTTAGCAGGCTCAAGAGGTCCAAAGCTTGGACCTTGAGCCTGATAATCTACATGGTCGTACAATAGAAAGGTCGCTAGCAAACAAATTATATTTAACGTATATTTTCACTAAAATGTTTAATCAAATGTGCGATTTAAACAATTATTTGAAGTTTATTATTCCTTGAAGACGACTTTTGTTTATCGACTGTACTGTTTATGTATTATGTTCACCGATATCTCTGCACCTGCTGATCACAGTGCTTACTTGCACTTTATTTGTGTAGCCCTTTAACATATACTACATAAGTATATCTAGATCTATTTGCTCATCCTTCATCATTATTTCTAAATTTAAGATTTGTAACTTTGAATAATAACGGAGGATAAAATTTCAGTGTGTGAAATAATTTTCACACTTTCATAAAAAAGTTTTTCTTACAAAAAGTCAAAAGTGGACCATAGGTTTGTATGGGAGCTACCCCAAATAGTGGGCGCGGCAAGCCCGATAGTCTATGTATGTTAAGCGGCTTACCATAGAAAGGTACCACATTGCATTTTAACCTAATATTGACTTTAATAAAGAAGTTTTCTTACAAAAATTCAAAAGTGGCTACATCGATTCGTCTCGTAGAACTGATCAAGAATATATATACTTTATGGGGTCTGCGATGGCTCCCTTAATGCGTTGCAAACTTTCAGACAAACTGATAATACCATTTCACACTATGTATTGCATTTCACACTTTGGTATTGCTATCGAAATTGTGAGGTCAAGTTGGCAGCTCTAAAACTAATACATATTTTTGGAGTAATATATTTATTAGGTGGTCGAAGTAGACAATACATTTTATTGGCTGAATAACAGTCGTGAAATTGAAAACTTGGATATGGAGTGGTAAAAATTATATATTAAATTAGTATATTGGCTATAAAGATATATAAATGGCCCTTATTTTTATTTTTCATGTTATGTCAATGTCATTGTGACACTATACGATTTTAGTTTTGCAACGCTTTAGAAAAGAGCAACGCT
Organism: Leucophenga montana; assembly: GCA_035044765.1. NCBI lineage: Eukaryota > Metazoa > Arthropoda > Insecta > Diptera > Drosophilidae > Leucophenga > Leucophenga montana. The sequence continues at coordinate 603,807 of JAWNNQ010001139.1, forward strand.
TCGAAATCACTGAACTTGGATTTTTAATTCCAAGTCGGTGGTAGGGAAGCTAAGATTGATACACCAAAAATATGGTCGCAGTAATCACAGCAGTTAGACAACAGTACTCAATGTGGTAAACAAATTTTACGAAATTAGGTCTTTGGCGCTACACGAAGGATAAAGTCTAGGGGTATGGTCCAAAAACGAAACATTATAAAACGGAACATTATCTAGTTTATTCGTGCCATTCCGCTCGCAATTTTCCAAAATGTCAATATAATCGAGGTCCTACGAGACAAGACTATTGTATGGCCAGAAACACGTAATAAAATATTTGAAAAAAATCGTATCAGTTTGCATTTAATTTAAAAACAAAGTATAAGTCGATGAAATGGAACACCCTTTATGATAGGCAGAATAGAAACTTAAAGTGAAATGTCGAATGGGAATGTGTTAATCTGAGCAAATCTGAGATAATGGTCTATCTGCACACGAAAGTTAAATGTTTGATGACCAATTAATAAAGCTAGTAAACGATTATATTTATTTGGCGGTTGATGGTATTCCCATGACAGCTACTTAGCAGAGTTACTGATGCAAGAACTCAAAACAGTGAAAATGTAGCATTCATTTTCAGCTATTTTACAGTTTTATATTGCGGTGCAGTGAACGTGTAGAAATTGGTGGGTAAAACGAGCAATATACAAATTCATAGTATAGAATTTCTTTTTAAAAAATTTTGAAAGGAAGGAATTTGTGAACATCCCTTGCACAAATGTTGGAAAGCATGAATTAGCTTTTTAATATTTTTACTATAATTTACGCCTAAGGCAGCATATTGCGAAAAATGAAACGCTGTGCCATTTTGTGGCCATTATTTTGTGACAAATGTACATTATTCATACATATACTTAAGTACTATTTTTTTTTTTTTTTTGGTTCTTTTCTATTTACGTTTGCGTTTGCTTACTCAAGCTTTCTAAGTTTATAACTTGTTCGTGACCTTAGGCAAGTTTTAATAAAATGCTGTGCAATTTAAAGCGCAGACATTGAGGTTTCGTAAACAAATTGGTGGCCAAAGTACCGCAAGTGCACAAAACCAAAAAAAAAAAAAGCAGCTGAAATTGCGTAAAGTATCTGAAGTTTTGTATTTTTTTAAACTCTTCACACCGAATATGCATAGTATTATAATTTAAACACAATGTTTACAACGCCATGTAGGAAGCGTTGGAGATCACATAAAGCATCCCCAGTCACAATTAAATATAAAAGCCTTTATTTTTTTCTGCTCTCAAGTGAAAAATTGTGTTTCAGTGTCTGTCGGTTTCAATAAATAAGGCACCGAATTGCCCTGCTTTTAGATCATTTCCCTGGATTTCAATTGTACACAAACTGCTTGCTGAGTCACTCCCAATGAATCTACGTTTTACTCGTATCTTCATAGAGTACTGCCTTCAATTCTTCGTCTTCGAAACTATTTCCGACATGTTTTATCAGTTTATCAGGTAATCTTTGGTTCATATAAGTAACCTTAAACAAGTTGCAGGGTATCTCGAAGTCTAGCACATTCGACTGCAGCGTTGTTGCTTGCTTTTTTTTTTGTATTTTATTACGATTTAAAAATGTTTTAATATAAAAACTGGGTCAATCTTAATTTTTCTTTATTTGTAGAGTAAATATAGCCTACCACAAGGCGCACAACCTGTGCAAAGCGCAAATAAGCAAAAAAAAAAAATGAAAATAAAAATCAAAGCAGCCACAATATTGACGCTAAAAATAAAGCGAATATCAATATTTGCGGTGTAGCGTGCTGCCGCGAGCTATTTAAGTGCTTTATTAAGTAAAAACGCCCAAAAGCACACTACAGAAAATGAGAGTAATAATATTTACAGAAAAAATTTGCGCATTTTTGCAAAATATTGCCAGAATTTTACAATATTTTTGTTGTGCACCTTTTTGGGATAACTTGAAGGCAAGCAGATATACATTTTGTTTTTTTTTCACAAAAGAGTTATTTAACCCATTACGCCCCACGGCGGTGCTTTTGCAGTCGGCTATATGACGCTTTTGATTGTGAAATCGATAAAGTAAATCGCTGAAGCGATAACATAATAAATTTCCAGCATGTAAGCGTTGAGGCTGAAGATTTTTTTTCTACTCACGACTAACCCACGAATTTATTTAACACATATACAATACGTACGTTCTCTTGGGGAAACCGCCGAAAAGTATGCTATCAATGCCAAAGAGCCGAAAACTTTTTTATGGCCAGCTCGCTCTTATTTTTCCACTTGACAGCAAACAGATATGAATGTGTTTGTGGTGTATGAAAAAGTTCGAAGCGTATATACATTTTTATAACCTTAAATTGCAAACGTATTGTATCATTATATGCGTCAAGAGGTACGAGTACTATGCTTCAATAGATTGGTAGGTGGCTCGTTCAGTTGCTATTTCACTCCCCTTAAGGCTTTGTGCACTTTTGGATTTTTGCCAACAATCAATTTGTTTGCTGTGAAAACAATCTATATAAGTGTCGCCGGAAAAGGGTGCGACTATCCTGTTGGCATACTTGAGGCGTACTGAACGTTGTACGTACATATATACATACGAAAACCTTTTTCCTTTATGTTTATAAGTGTCACCCAGCCACACATATGCAGTTATTCACATAAATACACGTGAATGGTAGTGAAGACGAAGAAGAAGTATGCGCAGCTTAAGAAATATGGCGTCAGGTTGCTTTTTGACCCCCAACCTCAAAGCCTACGTTTGCCATTATCCTTTTTAATCTGTCACACAGAAGCCTTTGACAATTTAGTACGTTTTCTTTTTATTGCATTTGGTATTTTGTTTGGTTTGTTTGTCGGTTTTCTGAGCGTATTGGAAAAATTATGAGTCGTATTAAATTTTTTTATAACATCTATTGAATTTTTATCTTTTTATTTTATTTTTTGCTGCCTTTTTTATTCGATTTCCAAATGCTTTGCTGCGGATTAGGTTGCTTGGCTGCCATATTTCTTGATTTTATTATGATTTTTTATTTTTGGTAGCTGGCTGAGTTTTTGATTTGTGGATGATTTGGGTTATGAATAGGTTTGTATTACTGCGAAATGCTGAAATATTAAAAATTCCTGAAAGGATTATGTAGCAATTTTTATTTTTTCATTTGACAGCAACAATAAAGCACGTTGAAACGTGAGGCAGTGTATGAGGGTGAATTCTGAGTTGTTATGAAAATTTAATATGCAGCGTAGTTCGGTGAACTTAGAATTATGGTCAGAATGTGTATAAGAGGGAAATAGACAGAGAGAGGGAGAGAGAGAGAGACAAAGTATTCCTTAAGGCAATACAAATTCTAAGATAAATAACAGCTTTTTCTTGTGGAATATGACTGCACTTAGTTTCAATTTAAAATACATTTGTACAGGAACAGATTTTAAGTTGCTTCTACTTGGTGCAGTTGTACAAGTCATTTAAAATTTCATGAATATTGTAGTACATATTGTTATGAAATCTTCATAACCATTGCTCGTGGTTATTTACTCTGCTTATGCAAGAATTTTGTTTCTCGGTTTGAATTTTATTCTGAAAAATAGTTATATTCTTCTCACAAATTATGAATACCTATTTATAGTACATGCTAGGTCCGACTGATTTTTTGTTTTGTTGGAAAGGTTGTCAAGAGGAACAGGATCGAATGTAATTTTTTTTTTTTAAATTATTGCGTCTAAGATAGGTAAGGAATCAGGTCATGTCAATCATAAATACCTGAGCTCTCTCTCTCCCTTTCTCTCTCACAGCTCTCTGAATTTGTAAAACTGACAGCAATAGGAATAAGTAACAGAAGAAAATGTGTTGTTTTGATTTGACGCCGCTGAATGCACACAATGAAAAAGACGAATTTGATTCCTGTATTTCCTTGTTTCCATCTTTCTATGCACTTTAACGATTATCACATGTTAGTATTGTATTATATATTAATGTAGCATATTCCGCATAGCTGTTCTCTTTTTTGTTTATTTCGGTTTCTTTATTTTCAGTTGGAAAATATGGGAAGAAAATATTATCTATCTCGTGCTGCAGATTCGAACAGACTGTGGCGTGGCATTTATCCAAATATTTATATTAAACGTGTCTATAAGATTAATGGGTATTAGCGACGTAACAAATAATGATTGATCACAACAATGGGATCTTGCTGTTCTCTGAAGCTTTGCTTGTGAATGGTTTGCCCAGTAGACCCATCAAAGCCATAGCTAGCAATTAATTTTAGCTCCTGCAAGTCCGGATACTCTTCTAGAACGTCTTTCCGCAATGTGATTAGATGACTAATAAACATTGCAGTGGTACTTGCGCCACCGTTTCAGTTATTTTTATTCCACTGGGCCGACATTGCGTCTTAGCATCCAATAATTTCTTATAGCTTGGGAATATGTTGCAACGTCGGCTTTTGACTAGCAATATAGTGCTCATATATTGCCCTTTTGTCAATGAGTTTTCTAAAAGATATGCTAGAGCTTCATCTGGAGATATTTGAGATTTCGTGACTTCTGGTGGTTCACTCTGGCGAGATTTTTTAGCTGAAACATCTGTAGTATGTCTTTGTCAAGTCCATTACTCTTTGCAACTGATGAAGCCAACTTTATTTTCAATCGAGCTCCAGCCTCCTTATAGCTAAGGGGAGGACGGCCTCTTTTAGTGGGGGATGGAGTTACAGTTATGGAATTGTCCAGCACTATAACTATGAGAGCCAGTGTGCGTGGACTTCTTTAAACCGGCTAAGCAGCCGATTGCATTTCGGCAGGTATTTCTTAATATGGCCAATAAAAGTTTTAACGTTATTTGTTATTTTGCCTTCCAAATGTTTGCCATTATTGATTAAATTTTACATTATAAAATCATTTACTGCTGCATCGGATCGATTATTCTTGCTCCATATTTCGTGCAACTCTGAACGGCAAAATTCATATGTCACTGAAAATAGTAGTTTTTAAAAACGAGCAAAAACGAACAAAGCAGACTTATTAAATATGAATCTACATATCTCCATTTATAAAGACCTTGACCTTGTTAGCTGCTTGCGCTGGTACGCATGTCATGCTCCACAAAACACAACTACTTTTGTTACACATTCCTGCTAAATATACACATACAAAACATTTGACAACACAAATACATATACAATGACATCACGAAATGGTTTTTTAATTGATTCTACATACCCTGATCTTTATTTTCCATACTTATACTTTTAGTTTTACACAAATGGAACAATTTATATCTTCATGAAAATTTGCCAAAAAGTTCCCGCAAATTTGCACGTGCCAGGGCTGGTACCGATCAGCTGATTGACTGAGCGTGCCAAATTAACAGGGTTGCAATAAAGCTCAAAAAAAAAAAAAATTCTAATTGGAGTGTCTATTTATCAAAACTTTGTTTATATGCCAAAAACATTAACATTCATTTTTTGAATTTATGCCGCTGTGGGACTATTGTGCATTGTAAAGCATGTCGGTCGAGCAGCTCGACGTTAGGCTAGAAAGTGTTAGTTGTGTGTGTTTTTGATGGTAAAATTTAAAAAAAAAAATATTCAAATAAATATTTAAAACCAAAAAGCGAAAGAGTGGACATAAAAAACCAACAAAAAATATTTTATAACTGTGCATTAGTTAATTGCATAACTGTACATTAATTATTGCAAATAAATTGATCTCTCATTCTGGACGTCTATGATTTAGAGCAGGGCTGTTCAAAAGGAGCGAACCCAAAGTGTATATGTATGTGTCTGCGTTGCACTGCGCGATATTTTATGTTAATCTTTCTGAGTCATAGTTTGTACAGTGCAGTACAGCCAAAATACGAACCCAATGCAACGTAACTATTTGAAATTTTAGCATCAATCAGCTGACTTCAACATGCGTTCTTTCGTTTGTGCGTGAAAACACGAAGTCGTTCCTCACCCTGGGGCTATGGCTGGACAGCGTAGATTTGTAGGCGAAAGCATTTGCCATGACACTACTGTATTATGGATATTTTTATTATTGTGTACTTTTTAGACTTAAAGTTGAATATCGACCACTAGGACCACTTATTGACTGACAAAACCCTAAACTATTCTAACCTATTAATATTATATTTAATATTATTATACTATAGTAGGCAATGCGACTGTCATTGGTTCATTTAGTCTTAAATGAAGTAAAAATACCTACAACAACTCATTCAGTCGCGTCGTCCAAGTAATGCCACAAAGTTCGTTGGTTTCAGAAATCTTAGAGACTATAAGAGATAGAGATTTGAAGTTGGAATATTTAGACTCTTTTTTTTCCTCTTCAAATAAAATATATTAGATGAACATGCCAACCACACTTTAAGTTGTACCCGCCATACAAACCTTGCCTCCATATTTAAGTTTTTGTACGACATAATTTTAATTTTTTTTTTATTTTTGCTATCTACACCAGACACGCGGATATGCGGATCACTATAAGGATTAGCCACATACAAACTTGACTTCTATTTTTAAGTTTCTCTACGAACACTTTTTGTTTTTATTTTTAATTTGTTCTAATTTTTGTCAATTCTAATAAAATATTCCGCATATGTCCACATTGGACCACTGATTTTTTAGTTCTATACTCTTTGATTCTATTGAAGTGGACACATCCATCTATGGCATGTATTTTTGCCTGAAAGTTACTGATACTGATGAGTTTGCCCTGTGAATTACAGTGTGAATTACACAAAATAAAATTTCATCGTTCTCCATTATTTGTTTCTCTATACCAAAAAGGCAAGGAATAGGAATACAAAGAATAAACTGAACGAAAATTGTTAATATCTCAGATGCTTGCCAGATATCATTGTAAACTCGATCTTTGTGAAAATAAGAGAGCAGGCTATAAACACCTTCCATTTATCATTAGACTACGGTGAAATTTTGAGTAATCCGCAACAATACGTTTGTATTTAACAGAGCGGACATGGAATTCAGACAGACGGACAGAAAGCAGATGGATAAAAAAATTGAGCTCAAGACTTTGAAGCAGTGATTAGCGTTGCTTATCCGCAATATGGGGAAGTTTTTGCGCCATGTCATGACCGTGGAATCCATGGCAATCCATCAGATGCCAGACATTAGTTGTAACAGTTGGTTTTTTAGCCGAATATGCACGGTGATTTGAATTCGGTACGCCTGTCTGCCTTTCATGTATGCTTTCAATGATTGTTTCAAATGTTGCACAGAAACTTGATGTATCAGATTGCTGAAAATTTAATATATTTAACTTGTCAGATCTCTACGATTTTAAAATTAATTTTCAGCGTGCCTCCGTATTTTGCCTTTACGTCGGTCTGTTCCTCTCTCTAATTTACTTGGGAATATTTTTACTCGTATATTTGATGGTCTTTAAGCTCTATACTTTTTTAATATTTTTAAATGTTATAACCATATTCTTCTGTATGTCAAAATTTTCTTCCCAAATTTTAATGACGCACCAGAACCGAAAAATCGCAAATACTTCACTTCGATGTGACATACTTATTAAGCGCAATTTGATTGCGCACTTTAAGCACCATTCAGCGACACTCATTACAAAATCCCATTGCCCCAAACAGCGTTGCAGCCAGTCAGCCTGAAAGTCGGGCAACCCTCGGTAAATTGTCTTCTACCAGCTACTGCCTCTCCATCTCCATCTCCATTCACTTCCATTTCAGTCTTATGCATTTTTAATGAACAGCTTAAGTGCGCTATACTAAATTATAAACTCAGTGTTCGATTCGTTGCGACTTGATTCAGTGCTCCGTACTAGTAGTCAAATTTGCTTCTTTGATATTTTATAACTTCCGCGACGCCATTTTGTCAGCGCACTAACCCTAAATCGAAATGGCGGCAAGTGAGGCGCAAATTATAGTGTGGGAGGCTATAATATACACAAGTATATTGCAAACCTATAAATTATGAAACGTTTGAAACTCAACCCACAGAGTATCTGAAAGCAATCAATATGTTTTTTTTAACGCATAGCATAATTCGTTGTGTTATAAAAATGTATTTATTTTGGGGTTGACAGTATCTCAAATATCACTCAAATTTGTTGCTAATAAAATTTTGTCTATTTTTATCTATTTATTTGCAGGTAAGCCTTCCAAATGCGGCAGATTTTCCATAGCGTGAGTTGCATCATTTTAGCTATAAGCGTTTCCATTAAAAATTCAATCAAGCTGCGACATAAATGGCTTCATCTGGCCAACCGTCCAGTGCGGCATTGGGTTTATATATTTAAGTTAAATATTTATAACTCCATTATTGAGTCTTTCTTTTATTTTATTTTTTTTTTTTTTTGGTTTGTTTGTGTGTGCTTAACTGGGGTTCTAAAAATTGCACATCATAAATATTCGCTTCACTTGGCAGCAGCAGCGCAGTATGGCAAAATACGGACGCACACAGGCTGGTGTTGATGTGTCTCGGTTTCGTATATTCGCTACAAATCCGCAAAACAGTGACCACCATCGGATGTTGTCGACATACAAACGCCGTCGACTAGCAAACAACAGACAGGATCAACAAGGATACGTTGCGCGCTACGTATCGAATCGAGTGCGTTTGCCAGTGAAATGATAATAATTGGATTAGCGCATCATTTTCCAACGAAATGAAGTAAACCACGAGCGCATCACACCACGACACAATTCTGGTCTCACCCTGTTTGCTTGGCAGCTTTGAGCTGTACTGCTGTGGTTTACTCTTTGCAGTGCTGTTCTGTATGCGTTGTGGTGTGTGGCGTGTTCGCGCATTCACTTGTCTCGCTTAATACGAGTACAGCCCAAAAGGTTTCAAATGTATATACCCGTGCAAACATATAAACAGCCAAACACAAATATTGTACGATATATCTACATATATACACTTCCGTACACAGCATTACAATAGCAATCTGTGCTGGTGTTGCAAGTATATAAAGGTACTAAAAGAAAGTGGTTTGAGGATGTGTTGCTGGAAACTTTGCTTATTACTGGTTATGTATGCCATGCAATCGTAATTTAAATGTGCTGAGTTGTACAGTTAAAATGAACTAAGCGGAGATAGCAGTTATAATTTTCCATATAAGTTAAAACGGACGTTCCATTGCCGGAAATGAAATGGAAGAAGTTAAATTGTGTTGAGTGCTTCCGTCGGTGCGATTCGCAAAGCTCTGCTGACGCATAATTCTGCACTTATTTGCACCTTGCTTAATCGGTTTCAAATTGTGACATTATTTAGTGCTGGCTACTCTACTAGAACACCGTACATAGTTGCTGGACTTACTACAGCATATATCCGATAGACTATTGTTGGAGAGAAACCGATTGAAAGCTATTGACTTTTATTTTACATTTGAAAAGCGCAATTGTGGCTTTCCTCACTTTTCCGACAAAGTTCCAGAGAAGTTGTCTATCAAATATCGAGCATTCCAGCCCAATTTCTTGAAAAGATCATAATGTTAGCTACCAAATCATAGGAGTTCGCAAACCTGCAGAGTTCTTTGAGTGAAAGCTTTAATAGATCGCAGAGAGTCTACAGAAATATGCCGGTTATTGTTATGGCAACATCGTTCGTTCCGTGCTGCTTAGCAACTTGTCGTTAGCCAGGACGTTTAGAACAGGGTAGAGAACATCATCTTGAGGGGTACCAGAAAATAAATTTGGAGTGGGTTTTATATTTAGTATCCGAACACATAGTATAATATTTTACGTACAGAATTCCTTGAAACCCCTCTTCCTATAGAGCCCAATAAACTTGCAAACTCGAAGTATGAAATTTTCATTTTGGTTAATACGTTTGCTTAGGTAGGTGGGCAAACCTACAATTCAACAATTTAAAAAAGAGAAAATTACTTTTAAAATAACATTTATTATAATTGAAAAATATAAAATAACTTTGATACGAACGAAGTTTATTCTTAGACAATTGGATAATTGAAGTGCAGCTGTAAAAATTTATTGTACATTTAACATTTCAGATGCCAGCATACAAAATTTTTAAGTAAAATTCCCGAAACTTATTTTGTTGCAAACATTTTTGGTGAATGGGCAAACGAAGTTTAACCTTGGACAAACCTGACTAATGTTGAAAATTCACATTTAGAGGTTCTAACTTTACTAATATTTTATATAGCGATATGAACAGTATTAAGCAGAGCTAATCAATCTTTCTTGATAACTTTAGATTCAAAATTGGTCAAATCTGAATACCTAAGTTAATTATTCTGTTTTATTACTACTTTTGCACATATGTTACATATGAAAATATATGCGCGGTTTGTTTCACGATATTATGAATCCTTTAAAAAACCATCCATCAAATTAGATAAGTATAGCTTTGGAAACTAAGTACGCTATATATTGCACGTCATAAAAAGTGTTGTATTCTTTTGACAATTCAGTTTTCGAATGTAGTTGTTGTGCTTATTGAAAGCATTCTCTTCAAGCTGAAAATATTGCTGATCGGGAAATCACAATTTTGTCTGAAGATAATCAAATATTTAAAAATAGCGCAAATATGTGCAAAAATTATTAATATCAAATTATTGTATATGTATTTATGTACATTTAAGCGTTCACAGTTTGACTAATACAAAGTTATTCAAACAAAGAAACAAAAAAAAAAAAAAAAATAAAAATAAAATGGATCTGCACAAAAAACTGACTTCAAAAGATTTGAAAAATACCTGTGCTGGCATATAAAGTGTTTTCTTTGAATATGTATTGTTAATGAACTCTTTATTTTTTAGAAACCTTTAATTATTAAAAAAAAACCTATTTCTTTAAGAACAACTAAGAACTTTAAAATACACTTAAGAATTTTGTAACTGTTCGAGTGTAAGTGACACACACTCTAACTACTACTTAAACTATTGTATTGTACTATTGAATAACTTTAAAACCATTCTAAACAAATAGTTTGGTACTTCATCTATTTACACTCTCTTTCGCTTTCCCTTTACCTGCCTTTTTATCACTTCAGCCTAGTAGTATGCTACAAACAAAATTTATGTGCAACAAAATTTAAAACTTTCGCTATTTTGGCGTCCATAAGTGACATTTTATTTGCCGTTCGTTCTATTTATGGTGCACAACCAATCTTCTATATAGTTTTATAGCTCTTTTTTGCAACGCTACACCCCAATGCTCTACAGTATAGTTTTACAATTTATATGAGAGCAAAACTGGCGACCTAAAACTACTGAATTTCCTTTCCAAACATCATCATTGCATTGAAATTCGTTGCGCCACTCATTTGCAATAGCTTGACATAGTTTATGGCGTGAACAAAATTGCGCGCGCACTCTAAAGTATTCATCACTTAATTTTCACGTGCTGCCATTTTGAAATTTATGACTTCGACGACAACGTCAACGAATTGCGCTGCCCTCGTCGATGACAACACATCAACGCATACCACAAAAAAGTTTGTTAACTTAAATTTCAATAGTCTCAACTTGCCAATGGGCACTTTTCACATTCCATCAACTTGTGTAGGGTGATTGTTTAGAGGTGTAGAACTTTGAATTAAAATTAGAATATTGAGATTACTTAATTTTAAACTGAAAATTAGACATAAAAGTAGTAGAAAACTACTTTTATGTCTAATTTTATGGACCGAATGTGGCGCATTCTGGAAGTCCAATTTACGACCACTTTTTCAAGCCGTATCTCGGCAATGGTTCGCATCATCGCGGTGACTAATTGAGAGAATTAACGCGTTCGCCAAATGTTTTCTTCTGTAAATCGATTGTTTGACACGCTGTATGGCATGTGATGCATCCCATTTCATTGGGGCACGAGGTAATCGATAATCATGTCTGTATAGCGCTCTGTATAGTGCCGGCCTCATTAATAAAGAAGTAAGACCCAATTATATCGGTCTATGTGTGAGAATCTCCAAATGCGGTAATTTTGCTTATTGATATGTCCATTGAGGTCACAATGAGCCTTATCACTGAACAGAATATTCTTCCATTTAATTTTCAGCCCATTGACCGAACGTACGGCGCAAAGCATAGACATTCGGATTAAATTCATGGATCAGCTGGATCTTATAAGATTATAATCTTTACGTAATGTGACATAAAATGCACACAGCGATGGCGGATCGACTCATTTGGGTCCTTCTCCAAAAGCAGCAATTGTTTCTTCGGTGGTCACTGTACGACGTCTTTGCCGATACGTATTATCTTTTACAGTATACGTAGTGCGAAAACGATATATGGTTTATCGAATTATACGCTCGGATGAACAATTATGCTAACCGTAAAATGGATGTGGCGCACTGTAATATTTACGAACTGTGAACCACCATTTTCAAAATAAATTTGTACAATTTGCAAGCGTTGTTCTGGCATTAGGCTGATGTCACAGTACGCGCCAGAAGCGATACAATAATGATCAAAAGGTGTCAGATTGTAACCAATAAAGCGAAAACGAAGCGAGAAAGCAGTTTCGAAACTACTTTCTCGCTTCGCATTGGTTTTTGCTTGTCGTATTTTCATGATTTTGTTTGTCGCTTTCACTCTGACATGCTACAGCATTGGTTATAGCATTAAATATTATCGCTTCACGCATCCCATTGCTTCTAGTGCTTACTCTGATATCAGCCTATTCATGGTAAAATGTCAAACCAATCTGCGTACAAATGACAATAGCGTTGCCAGATGTGACCAATTTATGACAGTTTGATTTCTGTTGAAAAAATTAAATAACTAAAAAGCACCCTGTACATTGAATACCAATGGGAATCGTGTAAGTTAAGCGAGGCATATTGTCGCAAAACTAGTCGAGTTTAGTTAATATTTTTTCATAGTTTTTTCGCAAACTGACTCAATTTCTATGACTCTCTCTCACTCTTGTAGCACAATTCGAGCATGAAACTTCCGAGTTTAGTTTTTAGTTTTTAGTTTCGAATCTGTTGTTGCCTAAACTCAGCCCGGCCAAGCCTAGTTAGTTAGTTGGTTATGTTGTGCTCTATTGCGCCGCAAGTTATGCTACATCGCGCTTTAGCAAAACCCAAGTGTAGAGAAGTTTGTTAGATTCGTCCCTGAATCCTTTCGTGCATTCGTGTGCGCAAAATAAAATTAGTTTCTAATTGAATTTGTTTGGCTTAGTTGGCAAAAAGGGTTCACAACTTCTGACTATCGTTCTATGTATTTCGTTCCTCTCGGGTTCTGTCCTTTTGATTTTACCCTCTGCATTCTTGATTTATGACCTGATGTGTCTGAGTAATTAAATTCTACGTACTCTCTGTCTCTCTCTGTCTCTCTCTGTCTCTCTCTGTCTCTCTCTCTCTCTCTCTCTCTCTCTCTCTCTCTCTCTCTCTGTCTCTTACAGAAGTTGCTTGATTTACGAAATTTATTAGATTTTAAACTGCTTGCAAGCAAAACTTTGACTTGTTAATAAAATTAAGTAATAAAAAAATATTTAATGTTCGCTGCAGTTATTATGAATTAATAAATTTTTTAAAATGCAACCTTCGCCATTTTTATTACTTTCATTGCTGTTGTTTGGACCCTTTCTCTAACCACTTTCATCAATCTTTGCGGTCCTTTCCAGTAAATTGAGTTACATAATGGATTTTCCTTTTGATTGCATTTGGTGGTTTCGTTTGGTTCGTTTCGGTTCGGTTCGCTTTGGTTCGATACGCATCAGATTCATTTCATTTGCTTATATTCCTTGCGTTTCATGCGCCTAAAATGCTGCAGCAAAGTGCCATGAATTGTTTCGCTTTGTAGCTTCCGAAAACCGCAGAATTTGTTTAAGAGGAAACTTAATAAAACTGAATGAGTTGACGAGAGTTGAGTTGCTTTCTTTTGTTTGTAGATGTGTGCGGTTGAGATTTTTCCTTTTTTTTATGGTTTTGTATTAAACTTTTTGGATTGTATCGCAATATAGTCGCAAGAACTGTAAAATGGCGTTTTTTGTTAAATAAATACTTGAAAACAATGTTAAGCGAAACGCGCATTTAGAAGCAGTGCAAAAAGTAGTATTTGTTAAGAATGTCTCTAAACTTGAACACTCAATAACAACGTTAAGAATTCTAACCTTATTTTAAAATGCATTTCATGAAATCAAATGTTCAGCCTGTTAAGCTCATGAAGTGAATTTATAAGTTTCCAATTTTAAAACATTTCTGTAGTACATTCTAAGAATATTCAAGAAGAGAAGTATATATTTTTCTACATCACACTTCTCGCATTTAGCAAGCCATACCATGGTTTACTTCCGGGAAAAGTTTATATAAATTGGATGACGTTGGCATAACGCATGACTGAATGGATCCAGACCAAGCTGTTATGGAGATTGCGCGCCGATCAGCCGATCCTAAAAATCTACCAGCAGTTTGCGCAAATTTTGTTTGCCTCTGTGATTGATTTGTTAGTTATATATATACTTTTTCTGGAAATTTCAAAGAAGGTTAAAACTGTAGTCTTTGAGTTTGTGATTGGACGAAACCAGAGTTCAATACGTACATTAAACATGCGAAATTGTGTATGTACATATACCTCACCTTGTGTGCAAGAGGAATGAAATAAGTCAAAATAATATCACACAAATAAATTGAAAGTTATTTATAGAAAAAGAATCTATCTTCGAACAGTTTTCTACCATAGAGGTGATGTACTCATAATATATAAATATCTGCAATGTCATAAAATTTCTTTTTATAGAAGATCAAGATGAAAGTTCCGTCAAAATCCGCCATTGAAATTCATGGAATTGAAATTGAGCATTTCCAAACATAAATTTATCGCATTTGCACCAAACAATTCGGCTACTGAAATGTGCGGACACGGTTTGTTCTTTACAAGCTGACGACGATTAAAAACTATTGACACTAATATGTGACTGATTTTTTGACTAAAAAATTGCAATTTCAACTCCAACATCTCGTATAATATCTTCAATATGTTGGTCAACTGCTATTAACTGTGCATGTTTTCTAAATAGCATCAGATGGAGACAGAATCAGGCCACAAGCAAGTGAGAAACATCATCATAGCGCATCATAAAAAAAAAAACATAATGATCATTTTTGCGTTTTTGACTCCAATCGTGTTGAATTCCAGTTGACAAGCAATGGATATAAATTTAATCGAGTCAAATAAGATTCAAGCCATGGAGTCAGTCACAAGCAGTGAAAGTGCTTCGACTGAGCCCTAGATACTATTCGAGTGGGATCAATTGAACAGTGAACAAATAAATTTTCGGAACGAAGAACGACTTAAAATCGAACAATGTATAAATCTCTAATACTTGGCAGCAAAATGTGACTTCAAACTCATTTGCACCGTTCTGAAAACAAGACTAATTGATGTGCCAATTACAGCAAGCATCTGCTTCCTATGCGCTGCTCCTTCTGCCTTATGCTGTCTCTCGAGGGGCTGTTGCCAACTTTTACGATTAACAAGGTAAGACCAAATCACTTATCACTCGTTTTTATTGTGTACAAGTATAAAATTTCGCTGCTGCGTCTTAAGCGCCAAAAGTAATCAAATTTTCAGAACAATTGAAAACTCTCTAATAAAAACAATGAGAGAAAATGTAATAAAATGTTGGATGCCAAAGCGAAAGTAATGGGAGGTTGTGTTGTGTATAGCATAAGAATTGCAGAAGGAGCAGAATTCGATGAATGAAATTCACAAACAATATGCAAATGACCAACTGCTGTGCACAACAACAAAATGTTAAAGCAACAATAACAATATCAAATGAAGAAAGTAAAAAGCGAGCAATAAATGAAACTGTCAGTTAGAAGGACGAACGGACGGACGGACTGACATAAAGATGGCTAACGCTTAAAATTTAAAACAGCTTGTAGCGAAAATTGGCAGTGAAAGTAATAAACAACAACAAAAACAGCAACAAAACTGAAGAAAATCTGTAACATTGATGGCCAAGAAAAGAAAATTTCAATTAAACGCGAAATGTAAAAAAAGGAAAAATAAGAGTAAATGAAACTTCAGTACAACCGAAGCTTTAATATCCTTCACATGATCAAACTTTTTATATAGCAACCAAAAAAAGTAATTGAAAGAAATTTGAATAAGGATGATCTATGTTTCCTTTAGCATATAGGTGGATTAATGCATGAGTATCTATGTTATACAAAGAAAAAGTATCTGCTTAGGGATGCGCTGATATCTATATGTATCGATATTTGTACTCATAACACAATTTTGGGAAAGCATCGATATTTGACTTGTTTACACAGGGATAAATGAATGGCATCAACGTTAGGATACAAACATTTAAGGGTTTTCGGAAGGGTGGAGTGGTTTTGTCCCTACTGTGGAGTCTAGTTGTAGACAGCCT
This sequence comes from Leucophenga montana, assembly GCA_035044765.1. Taxonomy (NCBI): domain Eukaryota; kingdom Metazoa; phylum Arthropoda; class Insecta; order Diptera; family Drosophilidae; genus Leucophenga; species Leucophenga montana. The sequence goes on from JAWNNQ010001139.1 coordinate 620,139, forward strand.
GCTTGGTAGGCTGAGTGAAAATGTTATTCGCTGCCAGAGCTAGACACAGTCATTATGGCAAGTGGGATGTTTGAAGAAACACTTTGTGATATAATTATTAGGGTACTCAAAATTACACAGAATTTGTGCAGGGAGGTGGAACAGAACATTAAACCAACCAAAACAGTAATTTTACTATTTACTAGAAAGCTCAAGCTGCATAGACTAAAAGAAGTCAAACTTGGCTGGTTAGCAAGAAAGTTATTATCTAGAAATAACTTAAGACAGTAAGCTTCTATGGAAAATGAACACAGCGGAAACTGTACGGAAATGCACTAAGGCAATACATGTGTGCAGGAAGCTGACAGGGAAATCGTATGCGTCCCTAGGGTGCAATCCAAGAATCTGGCTCTGGCTATATAATATGGTTGTGAAACCGACGTTACTGTAGTTCTTTGTTGCATGGGGAGAGAGAGTGAAACAGGTCACAGTCACGAGGGATTTAAACTGTCTAAAAAGACTACCATGTATATGCACAACAGAGCTAAGACGTACATGCTCAAGCATAGCGTTGAAAGGAATTATAGATCTAACACCACTGCATCTAGAAATTGTGCTTAAAACTAAGGTAACACTTCTGAGACTGATTGTCGACAACTAGTGCCAATGGCAAAGTACAAAACGACAAGGAGGAACATTTTCAATCAGAACTTCTCCACTAAATGGTCCGATAAGAAGACTTGGACGTCGAAAAAGTCATACGTAATAAAACCACATACTATTTAGTAGTACACGGATTGATCTTTGACGACAGAACGAACTTGTCTAGAAATCGTGACCTTAGGCAATACCACTAAGCATATATACCAGTATATTTCAACAAGAACAATGCGCTAAAATGCACTCTGTAATATGTAGGCGAGAAGAGGCTCCTCTGCACATCCTTGCGGTATGTGAAGCAGAAGCCAGAAGCAGATTGCGCTTATTAGTATATAGTTTTATATATTTCAAAATATCTTGACTTAGGGTTAACCGATTTCGTTAAAAAAACTTTGTTCATAATCTATCAATCGGTTCGGGAGAAATTGGAAGAAATAGTGCAAAGAAGTAATTTTTTTCTCTCAAAATTTTAAAAAGAAATGTATCGAAAGTGGTAAATAATGCTTACCTTAATATTCTCACATATGGAAGGACCTTTTACGAGGAAAAGAGGCTACTGTTGAAGGAAATCTATGGGAAGATAACGAAGTTATGGACAATTGAGTGAAAGTATCAAAATTTATCACAAAATTTGTGTTGCATAGGGTTATTTTCCATGTATAGAATCAAAACATTAACCTGCATAATGGAGTACGCACGGGAGTTGTGTTGTTAATGTTGTTGTAATATTCCAATAGGGAATAATTGGGGATCAATTATATTCATAAAAAAATTAAGATTTTCGAACTAAACGGATAATGTACATTTTATTTGCATCAGAATCCCAAACTGGACCATAGTTTTGTGCGGATCTTAATGCTCTAGATGTCTTTTATAAGCTAATGATGCATATTTTACCAATTTATACTCGTAAAGGGTATAAAACGAAAAGATAAGTGCACGACAAGAAGTGAATTATTTGTAGCTAAAAGTACATTTGAAATTAAGAAATATTTCATTTGCAGCTGTTTGAGTACGGCACAAAACGAAATTAGGAATTAATTAAGACAACAAAGGCAAAATAATTTCAAGCGGAAACGAAAGCGCGCAGACAAGACAAAAGGACTGACGACACGACAGCGCCTTGGGATAGGCTATTGAAAATTACGTGCGCTATTTGTAAGTGAATTCTTCTTCCTCTCCGCTGAAGCGGCAGCGCTTTGAATTTATTTGTGCGTTGATTACGCGCAAATGATGATCATTTAATTAAGCAGCAGCAGCAGCAGCAATTCGTAGACCCATTGTACATACAAAGCGTTATACAAAGTGTAGGCGCTTCCACTTCCACTTCCGCTTCCGCCATTTTGGGTCCAGCGGAAGTGGCGCCTTGCTGCGGTTGTGGTTTCATTTCGTTTCGGTTTCATTTGCGCTTTCGATTGTTTGTTTGTTTGTCTAGTATTGAGCTTGAGCTGTTTGTGTTACGTATTTGTCTTTGACGGTTTACGCGAATGAAAGGCAAACTTTTTGTTCTTGGCGGTTTGTATTATTAAATTCATTTCAGCGCCATTTTTTTTTTTTTTTTTTTTTTTTTGAGCTGAGATGCTGGCGTCACAGCTTTTTTTTCTGTGGTTTTGCATTTGTTTGATTACTTTGGTTTGTTTAATGGCAAGGGCAACGCTGTCGATTTTGGTAAAAGCTCATTTGCATTGCAAATTTTTCGTATATTGTTTAACATTTTTTTCCCCGGTGGTGTGAGTTACGCTGCATCTTTTGCTTTTAGCCATATTTGCTATTATTTTTGAATTTGTTATTGAATTTCTCATTTCATTGAACTGTAATAGGTGTGAGTTTTTATTTGTTTTTAATTAAATTGAAATTATTGCCTTTGTGTTGTGTGTATTGGAGTGGAGTTATCTGAAACTCTCTGAAATTAAATTCATTTTGTATTATTTAATGAAGCAAATGGCCTTTGCGCTGCTGAATGTATTGCAAATGTAAAATTTAAATAAGATTTTATATTAAATCAACTTACAAAGCCGTCATCAAATAAATGGAGATGGCATATATTTGTCTCCTGCTGCTCTCCACCCACTTTTTCCTGGTGCCTTCCTGATTATAAAAGAATTTATTTAGCAAGTTTAAAACGTTTCATATAAAAACCTTAATTATATTGCAAAAATGTTTTCTGGATTCCATTTTGAGAATATTGGAATTTATAAAATGCTGAAATGTAGGTGCATAAGAAGCCTGCACCGTGAATTTCAAGTCGCACTACTCAAACAGCAAAGTATGGAGCAGTTCTCTAATTTTTTGTACTCCTCACCATCGATCATGTCACAAACTAGTCTAAGAATGGCACATGATGCTCCCTGCGCGCTGTCTTTTCAATTATATGCAGCGCACTGAATACGCAAAAGCAATGCAAGGATAGCGACAATCGAATTTTATATTTGAATTGTTCTCTATTATCTTTACTCTACTCAACATCTTTTTTAAACGGCTTTATTTAGCTTCACTTCATACATTTATTTATTTCAAATGCTGTGAACTATAAATTCTCACTTAAAACTTAACAGCACTTATAATTCACAAATAATTGTTACGTTTTGTTTCATTAATCATTTACTGAAGCTACGCAAAAAAGGTGTTCATACAAAAACTGTGGGTGGTGGATTCTCCATCTGCTTGCAACAAAAATAAATCTTGTTACCAGGTTTAAGTTGGATAAATAAAAACGAAAATAAGAAAAAAGGTTAACTTCGGTGGAACCGTTGCTTTAATACCATTCTCATGAAGTTTCAAGCTGTGAACTTGCAGCTGTAAAGAAAAAAATATTTCTAAAATCTAACAACCTAAAGCCCTAAAAGTGGGCGTGACAAGTCCCTTGATAATTGTGCAAATCATCTGCAAAAACGAAGCTAATATGTCACATGTCAAATGGATTTTGCCTGAAATGATAATCTTTTTCATCGCAAAAGTCGGTGGTGGCTTTGTATGGGACTGCCCTTAAAAAATGGAAGAATCACATATATTTCTCACATGAAGTCGCTATATTGATATGACATACACGCTGGGCTTCTTACATTTAATGATGCCGGAATCGCTAGACATGCAATACAATAAATATGTTTTCTTAGATATACAGCTTAGATCCGGTACTTTAACTTATATTTGTGACGTGCATAGAGTAAATATGTCACGCACAGTTTTAGGGATCGCCCGCTTACAATCCATGCTTCCATTCTTATGTTTTTCTACAGAAAACTTTTTTACAACAGTCAAAAATAATTTGAAAACGCGGTGTAGGCTTCGTTTTGATCTAAAGAGACTATTTGGTTAACTAGACACGGTACATACTGCGAGACCAACGTCCATTTTAAGGATTTAATACGAAATAACAATGTAACCAATACAAACTGGAAATTCGCTATGATGAATTTTTTGAACGAAAGCTTCACATAAATTTTGCTCTTATTTCTTATCATCTAAGCATTTTTTATAGAGTGTCCCTCTGCTGTACTTACTTAGCATACTTATCAATATTATTGTGTTGTTTAATTTACTAACTTTATTGTTTAATTTAATTCCAATAATTTAACGCTCCCACAACATTATTAAATCATACAATTACATATCTTGTCCCTTTCCTAGCATTGCACTCAATTTGACTACTTCATTGCGCCCCAGGATATGCAATGCTAAATTTGTAAAATTATTTTTATGCTACCTACAAAGTACAGGGTGTCTCAAAAGAAAGTTCACATTTAAAAAATCGATAAAAAAAAGTAAGTAGGTTATTGAAAAAATGTTTATTACATATTAAAATACACACTTTGGGAATTTATTTCTTAAAACTGATATTGTCCAAATGCAAACCGTTGCGTTCACGGCATTAATTTTATCGAGCACTAAAATTTTCTATGACGGCTCGGCAGGTAATCTCCGTGATGGCTGCCATTTCGTGACGGATATTTTCTTTTAATTGTGCCAGGGAAGTCGGTTTGTTGCCGTAATCTTTAGATTTGACGTAACCCCACAAGAAAAAGTCCATAGCGGTTAAATCGTGACTTCGTGGAGGCCAATTTATGTCACCTTTCCTAAAGATCAATTTGCAAGGAAAAACTTCATGAGACCTGTTGGACGTGTGTTTAGTTGCTAAAAATGCGGAACAATGATGATCTATGCACGTTTAAAGCAACAGCACGCTTCCGAATCGAAAGGTCCGGGTTGTCACGAGCAGACTGAGTAACACTGTCTACGTTTTCGAACGTTCTCGAAGACCTTGGACGCCCGGATTTTGGATTTTTCCAGCGTTGAACCGGTCTCTTCAAACTTCTCGACCCATTTTCCAGGGCTTGGCACATCATTTAACTGATGAACATGTCGAATACTGCAGAATTTTCTACGCTACGCTACAGTCGCTAAATTACCGTTTTTGTAAAACTCACGTACGCACAACGCACGGTCCGCTCCCGAGAAATGCTTCATAGCGACTAAATTCCCAAAAGCTAGACTACCAATTGACATACCCCTCGCGCCCCTCGGAATAGTTGCGTTCACGCAATCAGCAAATCAAATGTGAACTTTCTTTTGAAACACCTTGTATGTGTACCACATATATGTATATACATTATTTGTCCGATTTGCAGACTGCTAACAAAATGAAAATGTAACGATACGTGCCTAGCTGTTAATGCGATTATAATACGCCAGCGGATTATCATTGATTATAGATATTAAAGCTGTTGTTGTTGTTGTTACTACGAGTATTATTGCTATTGTACAAGTAGTTATTCTATACTATATACAATATGTATCTGTATACAATAAAAGCCATGTTTCCCTAATGCCATTCAACGTATCGTACATTCCATTCCATTCTAATGTACATGTGTAGACATAATTTCAATTTTCATTTGGCATTAATGCGCCTACATCCTTTATAGAGAAACGCACGGACGACTGGCGGTGCAAATGCGTGGAAAATATTTATGTACAACAGTGCCAGCAAATAAATACAAATTGCTCCTGTATTCAGGCAGGCAGGCAGGCAGGCAGGCAGGCGAAAGGAAATTGGTGTGGCATCGTGAGAAAAAAGTAAAATAGAAATAGAAATCATACATATCGAATAAATATAAATATATACATATATATATGTATGTATGTATGTATATATATGTATATATATGCTCGCATACCATATTTGCGTAAATCCCTGCTGTGTTATATGTATTAATAGTCACAAAAACAACAACGACTACAACTATACACTACAAGTGTACAAATATGCTTTTAATGTGCGTTGAAGCGTATCTGCATATCGGCTACTTTTTTGATTATTTGGTTTTATTTCCGTTTAGTGTTTAGCGCTTTTGGCATTCAATTTTCAGGATTGATTTTTTTTTTGTGTGTGGATTTTATTTATAAACAAAATTTAGTAGATAAAAATATATATTCGATTTCGCACACGACTGAATTGACCTCAATATGATAGTGAGTTTGAGTGTATATCATAATTTATGAGGCTGAATTAACTAGTAAATAATTTTAATTGAAACATGCATTCTAATTTTGTTGCTGGTAACTTAATTAAATTATTTTAATGATGCCGTTGGACTACGTTAATTAAGGCTAACAATGAATTAAGGACGCAAATTAATCACAAATTATGAACCTACTAGTGGAAATATATTACGTTCTTATCGCTTATTATCGCTCGCAGCTGTCACAGAAGTTCGAGAATTTTTATTTTTCGAAATACTTATTTCGAATCAAATTGAAAAAGTTAGGTGTCCAAAGGATTGTTAGCCGTTAGCTCTTCATTGTGTTGCCAGCACACAAAAATAATTTTGTTAAATAAATCTGTGTGTGTGTGTGTGTGTGTGTGTGTGTGTGTGTGTGTGTGTGACAACTCTATTGTGCGCGTCATTTAACAACTGTGATTGACTGTCGAATATCAGCTGTTTGTTTTCTTAGAACAAACCTGCCAACTTACAGCAGTCATATTTTTGTTCATAATTATACAAGTTAATACACTGTTAATAAACAATGATATGAGATTCTAAATTATGACACCTTTAATATGAAACAAAACATAATGAAGATATTCAATTAATATTACACTGGAACATCGAATATTTTCGAATAACATTTTAAGCTACTGTTGGGTTGGTTTAGGCTGCTGACTAAAAAATGTATTTATTTTCTAGAGATTTCGTAATATGCAAAATTTATAAACTAAAAAAATAAAATGTTAAACAAGAAAAAAAGTTAAGTTCGGTTGAACCGAAGCTCTAATACCATTCACACGAAATTTTAAATAGTATTGTAAAACATAAACGTGGGGGGGGGGGGGTAGGGTTTTGAATAGGGACTACCCCAAAAAGGGGATGGTACACGCCCACTAGTAGATGTGTATGAAACGATGTAGTAGATGTGTAAGATGCCACCATATCGAATTTCAAGTCGATGTTGATGTTTTCCATACAAATGCATAAAAGTGAGCGGTCAACCAAATCAACCAAATCAAATTTCAATCTATTGATTTAAATGAATATTTTTTTTTCATAAAAAACACAAAATTGTACGGTGGGTTTGTATGGGGCTACCCCATAAAGTGGGCGGGCTACGCCCATTAGTCTATGTATGTTAAGCGGCTGACCATAAAAAGGCGCCACATTGCATTTCAACCTAACACTTTAATAAAAAAGTTTTTTATACAAAAAGTCAAAAGTGGGCGGTGGTTTTGTATGGGGGCTACCCCAAAAAGTGGGCGTGGCGGGTCAATCTTGACACTCTATTAAACTGCAATAAAAAGAAGTATACGTGCAAAATTTCAACTGGATAGCATAAAAATTGGTTCCCAAAAAATGCGCAACAACATACAGACAGATAGACGGACAGACATGCAGACGGACAAACAGTCAGACAGACGGACATGGCTAGATCGACTCGTCTCGTCGAGCTGATGAAGAATATACGTACTTTATGGGGTCTACGATGCCTCCTTTAATGCGATACAAACTTTCAGACAAACTGATAATACCAATTCACACTATGTGTGAATGGTACAAAAAACTGTGATGAAAATTACGCGGAAAAATATTTTTGTTTCCATTAGTAAAACTGCTTCTATACTAAAATAAGTTCGTAGTGGTGTATTTGCCCAAACCTCATGAAAACAAACAAGATATTTGAAAGCAAATCAAAGAGATTTCTGTGACACAGAGAATTGAAATTTGTGTGGTTTGAATTCGGTTGAAAGGGATATTTGTTCCACGCCTGATATACTTGTATTGTAGTGGTATTGAAGTTTTGAACCATGTTTGGTTGTTTGGTCATAAAATCTTTTAAAGAATAACCTCAATATCTACACTTCTGCATCATTCGTTTTTAGTTTTTTGATAAAGCAGTAAACAATTTTCCAAAAGCGTAGCTTTTTAGCAAAACATTTTGTTTCGATTTGTAAATTATTGAAAATGGTAAATTATTACTGATATGTTACGACAAACAGTGTTCCCACATCAGCATGAAATACTAAAATCAGATATTTATTAGATGAAAAATTTACACGTATTGATTTTTGATTGGTTTTTGTGACGCAAATGCAAAAAGTTACACTTTATTTCACTTGTTTTTTTGCGTATATAAAGTATTTTCGGTAGCTAAAATTTTTGTTATCTGAGTACTCGATCAAAAGCAGTTCGAGCAGAAAATTGTTGATTGTTATTTGACAGCGTTTTTTTATATGAAGTTTTTTCGGTACCAAAACTTTTCAACGATCTCAGTATTGAGCTTACTTAAATAAAAATTAAATACTAATATACAAAATCAAGGAACATAAATGACTAATTGTTTCACTAGCGTCAAAAGCAGAAAAATACATGGTAAATCATGTTCCAACGTGATGATAATAACGTGGTCATCATTTCGTGCGCAACAACCTCAGGATGAATACAAACATTTTCTTCGCTAGCTACGGAATGTGCGAAGTCAGATTCGATGAAAACATTTGAATTAAATGGTGAAATTTTGTGGGTCATATCACTAGACTTCAGTGACCCAAATCACTTAAATGACTTTAATTTTTGCCATTTAGAAAAAAATGTACATATGATAAAATAAACTAAAAACTTTTTACGAAAAACATATAAAAATGCATAGAATTTGTAGAACACTAGAACTAGAACAAAGACGGCCTTATAACCAACAAAGAGCATTTGCGTATCTTTGTTGTACTCACGCTTATACAATCCCATAAGTGCACCGCTTACGTAATGATTTGTGCATAATTTTATATCCAATGGAAAGGAGGCATTCTATGGGTTCTACTCTGTACTGTCGCTTTGTTAGTCTTTAGCTTTTTAATTCGATCGTGCGCAAAAAATGCATTTGGCAATGAAAAGAATAGGTTTTTTCGAACTTAAAAGCCATCCAAAAGGCTTGTACCGGCATGCTACATGAAATACATCCCAGTTGATGGTAAAAGCTCCGATTCTAGTTGACCAAATGTCATGAAATTTTTGACTGGTAGTTGGGAAAGTCGATTCTCTTCAACGTACTTAAGAGATTTTCTTCATATGGTTCATAATGCCTTCTTAGAGTGCTATAGTCATGTTGTCAAACTAAATGATACTATAGTACATACTTTCATTTTGTCCAGAAACAGCATTTTGTACAATAAATTAAATAAATGCAAACTTACATGATTATTACGAAGATTTTCAGTTAGGAGTAGTATATACAAAATTGGATATAACTCCACATATAACTACTGCATATAACTTGATAGCTTCATTTCTAAAATATTTCAATTAATTAAGACCTTCAACATATCTACCCTACAGCATTTTCTAACAGCATAAAGCTAATTAAAAATTTAAAGCATAAATCTATTTATGCTGAACTCAATTCAATTACAACATGAAACAAAAGTAATTCTACTCAAATTACAGAACACTTCTGCCACATTTTCTTGACAGCATTGGCTGCGATTGCTTTTGCTGCCAAACTTTTGTTGAAAAACTGCCGCAGGGTGAAACACAGGAAAACGGATGTGAGTTTCGATTGCATTGCAATCCAATTCAATTTATAACAATCCGCTTTACGTAGAATTCAAACAGACAACGCACACACGCACGCACGCACGCACGCACGCACATAGTACAGCAGCTTTACCTAATGGATTTTTAATATTTATGCGCCAAATCTCATTTATGTTTTTCAATTAAAAAGTAACAAGAGCGCAGCGCAAAAGTTCTCATTGCTGTTGCTATAATCATTAATGCATAAATACGGTTTATTATAGACACAAGCAATCAGAATGTATCTCAGTTGTCCGTCTGTCTGTCTGTTGTCTACATGTAACTCAGTTCATCACATGCGCTCATACGAACTTACGCTGTATCTATGTATCTGCATTTAATGGATTTATTGCTCGCGGCATTGTCTGATTGAATTTCCAATTGGTATGCAGTACAATGACTGTTGTCACTCACACACATGGCCTAATAAAAGATTTAAGCATCGCTTTTATTATTATTATTGTTATTCTGAATGCAGCAAATTTTCATCATATACACGTCTAGTTGTTGTTATTGTGTACAATTCAATTCAATTCAATCAACATGCCATAACTGCGCAATTTTTGATGGTACACAATAGGCACATACACGTAGATACATTTATAGATACATTCATTCGCTCACTCCCTCACTCACTTATAGTTTTCAAAACGCAAATTGCATTAATATTTAATTTTATGCGTTTGTATAGTCAACTCAGATCAATTTTGGGCTATTGCACTGAGTACAGCGATTTAAATGTAGCTGCACACGTTCCTTGTTAAAATGTATCTGCTACTCTAGTCTTGTATCTACTGTATGCATACGGCTTTCTATTTGCTATGTATAGAATATTTATGCAGCCACAGTATTCAAATATTGACTTAGTTTACTATGTGCACAGTGAATCAAAAGTTAAGTATGCGTTCATGGTACGATGTTGTTAATTGATTTTGTGGCAAGCTTCTATGGGTGTATCTAAGTGCTGTATGAGTAGCATGCAGCTAAAATATTTACAGAGCACTTTATATGCAGCAATAAACTATAGAACTCGTAAATTTTTTCAACTATGAAGCTTCAAAACTGCAAAAGTAATTAGCACTATTAGTTCTAATCTTTTTTGCAAGTATCTGATGTCAGCGTTTTTATTATGAATAGTTTATTGAGATACTCGATGCTATATAAGTGTTATAGTCATTGCTATATTTCACTGACACACGCTGCAATTCAATTAACCCAATTGAGAAAACTGCAACTGGTAAAAGTATTAAAAATTGTTTATAATTAAGCTTACAGTCATCTATGGAAACAAGCAAGCGAACTACGTACGAGCAATGCTTTAATTAGGTGAGCATGTTGACATAGTATAAAATATATGAGTATGCACATAACTCTGCGAAGCTAATGAGTTGAATGGCTACCTTGAATGAATGTGCAAGTAGCACAGAAATACAATTTCTGATATCCATATACTGGGTGTCTCAAAAGAAAGTTCACATTTGATTTGCTGATTGGGTGAACGCAACTAGTCCGATGGGCGAGGGGTGTATGTCAATCGGTACCCTAGCTTTTGGGAATTTAGTCGCTATGGAGCGTTTCTCGGGAGCGGACCGTGCATTGTGCGTACGTGAGTGCGTAGAAAATTCTGCAGTATTCGACATGTTCGTCATTTAAATGATGCGCCAAGCCCTCGACTCATTGGAAAATGGGTCGAGAAGTTTGAAGAGACCGGTTCAACGCTAGAAAAATCAAAATCCGGGCGTCCAACGGTCGAACGTTCGAAAACGTAGACAGTGTTACTCAGTCTGTTCGTTGTTCCGCATTTTACACAAAGATTTAAAGCTGCAGCCCTACAAAATTCAGTTGGTGCAAGAATTAAAGCCTCAGGATGAAATTTTTCCTGTCAAATTGATCTCCAAGAGAGGTGACATAAATTGGCCTCCACGAAGTCCCGATTTAACCCCTATGGCCTTTTTCCTGTGGGGTTACGGCAACAAACCGACTTCCCTGGCTCAATTAAAAGAAAATATCCGTCATGAAATGGCAGCCATCAAGGAGATTACCTGACGAGCCGTCATAGAAAATTTTAGTGCTCGATTAAATGAATGCCGTGAACGCAACGGTTTACATTTGAACAATATCATTTTTAACAAATAAATTCCCAAAGTGTGTATTTTAATATGTAATAAACATTTTTTCAATAAATTACTTACTTTTTTTTATCGATTTTTTAAATGTGAACTTTTATTTGAGACACCTTGTATATAGGTCGTTATATGCACTTCTGAGATAGTATACATTTTCATAAATAAATTACAGCGCTGTAATGTAACACGGAGCGCATTCATGACTCTACGGAAGACATTTGTATTCGATTAGTAAGGAAAGATGTGCTGCTGGACTCACATCTGTGTATAAGTAGGAGTAAAGTGGGCGAGTTTAACTGAGCGGAGTAATGCAAATGTTAATAAGGTATTTCAATCATTAAAATTTTGAACTGAGCTTAGACTATACTAAATTTGGTCAAAGCTATGTCTTTGTGTTTGTTCGTCCGTAGTTTTCGGAGGTTGCAAGTATATATATATATATGGTGGACCAAGGGGTGTGTCACGCCCACTTTTAGAGGTAGGCCCCAACAAACTTGCTTCCTACGTTTAGGCTGTTAAATATTACAAATATTTTTTTCTTTACACCTGTGAACGAGCATTGTCGTGCACTTCGTGTCTCTCGAAGTATTCTGATCATGTTCGCTTCAGTATATGATTGTTAATAAGCTTTTTTTAACAGATGTTCACCATTGTGGGCCCACCATTTTGTTTATGCAAATTTAATATTACATACTCTTAATACTAAATTTTGTATCGATGCAATAAATTGTAAAAAATAAGTCCTCCATTTTATTTTCGAAAGTTACAACATAAGATTCGTAAAGAGTGACCTTAAAAACATATGAACCACGACAGTTTATACCAGCTTTTTTGAGGTTTCGATCAAGAAAGACAGCCAAAATGAGGAAGTATTTTGCAAGCTGTTAATATTGCTATTAATACATGTTTTAAATTCTAGCTTTAAACCTACTATCGGGTACAATAAAATACAAAATAGATGTTTCAAGAACGTTTGGTTTCATTTGAAATTCAAATTCAAAAAATTTCAAATTGTATGATCCAATTCGGAATGAGAAAATTCATAATCAAACAATTGATTATGGAACAATTAATACAAACGGTTAAAAGTGATGAAGAGACCATCCGTAACTCAAAGTCTAGTTGATGCGTTTCCAGACACTGCTTTATTTGTTCTTATAAGTTCACTTGAATTTGGTTTAAAACATCTAATGATCTACATAAGTATATTGTAGTAAGGATTTTCAAGCTTATTAAAAAAGAAATATTGCAATATCAAGTAATTTCGAATGTAAAACTTGTACTTGCTTTTGTGCGCAATTCGTTTAGTTTAAGTTGATTAGGCTCTGCTTTGCTGCTAATTACTGACCCTTTAGTCAGTATATCTAGATACAAAACAATGCCCTTTTTTTGTCAATAACATGTTGTTTATTTTTTTTCTTATCACGCGCTTATCATAAAGTGTTGCCGCAAATCTTTGACAATTTTGCCAGTGCTAATGATTTGCTTGTGAAAATGAACGAACAATAAAGCCAAATACATATAAATTGCAAAAGCGAACCCAAATGCATAAAAAGGCAATTCAAACCAAACCAAAATGAAAACAAAACGCGAAAACGAAGAGCCCAGCTGAAAAATGGCAGCCTAATAAAATAAAATAAAATCTAAAATTATTATTGTTAGCAGGCAGCAGGGACCACAATGAAAGAACATAGAATTGAAAAATAAAAATTATAAAAAAAAAAAAATAAAGCCCAAAAAACAATTCAAAACATTTCTAAGCTAATTTTTCTAACACGCTTTATTTAACACAAAGCGCCTCTTTCTGCTGCTCTACTCCCCTACTTTTCTAACTTGAAAGCGCTCCCAAAACGCGGCACAGTCATTATTATTAAGCAGCAAAAATGGCTGCCAAGTGGCACAAAATGGCGGTAGACAAAGCAAAACCAAAAACAAAACCAAAAAAAAACAGACAAAAGGACAAACAGAAAAACAGTTAAACTTAAAGCTCTGCATATACAATAAAGCATAGCATACCGCAAGGCGCACTCGCTTAAAATTCTATACTCCTGTCCGCCTGCGTTCGGGCTGACTGTTTCCTTGCTGCCAGAACTAAATGCGACATACAAACACAGAAAAACAAGTCATAAAGATAAAGAATATTTATGGTTTGATATATCCACGAGACGACGACGAGAACGACGCTGTCTAGCTTTATCCTACGTCACTGCGCTTACTCTAAAAACTTACACTCATTTCATTTTTTTTTAAACAAATAGATGTGTGTAGTTGACTGTGTGTATGTGTGTGTTCACATACACAACCACAACATTTGAGGCACTTGGAAATTAGGTTAACGATTTTTCACTTGAATTTAGACGACGACGACGACGACAATCCTGCCGTAGTTGACTCCGTCGTTTCTACTCTATTCTGCATTCGCAATATTTTACATGCACTGATTTGAATTTTTTTAAGCTTCCCCTTTCCCTAGCACCGTTTCATTACACTGTACATGTGAAAATATTTTCTGCCTACATTGCAGCCATTTTATTTGTTGACTGCGTTTGCCAATCTTTCAGCGTTAATCTTCAACTGCCAAATGGTCGGCATAAATATTTTCTCGTTGTGTTTTCTTATATGAGTATGCATGCTCGACTGCTATTCATTTCAAACTAAATGTCGTTTGAGTTTCATTTGTAAGTGGGTTGGTTAAAAAGTTCTAAAGAAATATAAGACACACTTGTTAAGTTTGATGGCCAAAATTCTCTTTGTATAATTCAGGCGTGAATTATATCTTATACCAAAGTTATGGATAAGATGGGCAGCTCAGTGTAGAAGCTGAAATTAAATGCGTTGGAATAAGTCAAGCACATCATATAGCTTATGCATATTGTGGTTCATACGGATCCGAAACTCGATGCCAACTCTAATATGTTAAAAAATGCATAGATGAGTCTTTCTCGAACACTGTCAAAATCGCTCAATCAACGTACCATACATTTTCATTTGCGCATACGCGAGTAGCATCATTTCCATATTAGGAAGTACTCTGTCTCTCATTAAACTTCGTTCTTATCGGCGTGTCGAAAGCGGCCTTATAGGCCATTCTGTGCTATTTGTGTATTAGTGTATGACTCCAACCGTTTATACAGTACGCGGGACAGAAGTTTATATCCAATTGAAAGGAGAGTTATTCAACGGTAGTTCGCGCAGAACAAAGAAAACTCTGAATCCAATCGTTGGGCATCAATTTATCGTATCACATATTGCATACGAATTGTTGTATACGTCTTACCAACTATCGGTCTTGAATAACTGAACTGACATCACATTATTCTTTAGCTTCTTAATTAGTGAGTCGAGGTCGTTGCAAGAGAGCCATCATCAACTTCTTGTACTAGAAATACTTCTGTATAGCCGGCATTGTTCCCTTTATTGAAACCAAGTAGGTCAGAGAAGTATCTTCTGTATAGTCTCATTGATATGCATCTGTAATAATGTCTTTCTTTCATGCCCTTACAGAAAGAATATCCGTTCTTAAAACCATTGATCAGGCGCCTGACCTTTTGGTAAAATTCATAATTCATAACACCTCAACATTCTCCAGCTAACGCTTTACTTGCTCCTTTTTTTTTTGCGTACGAAAATCCATTTCACCTCTCTTCGATTCTCTCGATAGGGTTCACAAACAGCTCACTTTGCTCTCGACTGCAGATATCTTCTGTAGACAACATCTTTCCCAGCAGTTGCTTGGCGACATTTCACGTCAAACCAAGAGTGTTTCAGAGGTCTGGTGCAAACCATGACCTTCTTGGCAACTGTATCTATGGAGGGAGATATTTTTCCACTATTCACATATATTTACTGAAGCCGGAGAAGATTTCCGTAACAGTTGGGATAATATTGCTGAAATTGCTTCAGTAGTTAGTTGTGTTTGAATCCCTACGACGTCTAGATTTCATTGAGTCCAAATGCTGAAGCTAGTACATTCATTGGCTACGGCAAGATCACAATATAGCAACGCTTAGTTGAGGAGGTTGCCATCTCAAAATGTGCTCACATCGAAATGGATGTTTAAGAGCTACTTGAGGGTACGTTTGTAACGAACTAATGTGAAATTTTGTGTGCATTACCAAGTGAAATTTTCCCCACTAAACTGAACTTCTGCAAAGGACCCTAATGAATTGTTGAAATTCTATTTTAGCTGCATTAGTTTAGAGAACTACCAGTATATAGCTATCGGTGTCGTTTTGCGATGAAAGCTACTTTACGAAGCCATACTTCTTTTATGAGTCTTCCAAAGAGAGAAAAATGAATTTTAAGTTTTTGTTTTAACTTATTAACCTGCCCTCGTTTTAAACTTGGTATAAATAAATGCCTACTGCTTTTTAAAGTGGCACATTACGCGTAGTCACACTTACAGACACACAATAAGAAGCGCAAAATGAAAAGGAAATCTCTTATTTGCTTTTAAGTTGAATAGCATTGAAAGGCAAATTGCGATAAATGTGAAAACCGTTTGCAAAACGACACCGATAGATACTTTAAGTGAGCTTAAATAGATAGAGACAAATACTCATTGAAAGCAAAAGAGCGAAAGGACAGTCAGCCAGGATACTGTGACAGTGTAATGGGATTCCGTCAAAGCAATGGACTCAGTCACTCAAACATCAACAAAAGCAAAAATGAATCTCAACCTTTGATGTCAATTTTGAAGTCCTTTTCTTTAGCAGCTTTATGAACATTGCTTTTGAATCGACATTTTGTTTGCACGTAGTACAATATTTGTTTGGCGTTACATTTAAAAGGCTGCTTAAGTCCTTCTGTGGTTATTTAATACGTTTGCTTTTTCGTTTAAAAAAATATTGAGTGAAACAGTAGCCTGAATTGTGGTTTGTAGTCGGCTTTAAGCCGCTTGCAAGCACTCGAATAGTATATTACACTCTACGGCTTTAAATTCGGTAGGTACTCAAAATGCTATCGGCTATACAGCATTTACCATTTTGAAAGATGTAGTCAGAAAAGCATTAAGCAGAAATTAGACAAAATTCGAATTGAAACAAATATTCAAAGTGATGTTAACATATTAAGCCAGTTAAAAGCCTGCAGCAAAATTGGAATTTGAAATGATGATTTTAGTCAGCAACGCAAAACGAAGTTACACACTGAAACCATAATAAAATATATATGCGAATTTGGTTTGGTTACGACGAACACGAAATTAATTAAAATTAATTGCAACAACATGCATATTTGTATTTGCCAGGGATGATTCCTGTACGCTCTCAATATATAAGTTACTCTTCACGTACAATATTTATATGAAGTATTATTAGTTTGGCAAAGTGTTTGTAACGCGTAATGTTGAAGACGTTGAATTTTGTTTCAATTTTTATAAGTTATATAAGACGTTGTATTATAATTAGGTTGCTGGTATTATTTAGTACTAAATTTAAACACATGCAAAACGTTAAACGACTTTTCTACCAACAAGAAACGATTTTTAAGTACATTGAAATTAAAATGAGAAGCGTATAAAAGCTTCGGTTTAACAAAACCTATTAATTTCTTTGAAATTGTTGTTGATGTTCCGAACTTGTTTGTTATTTCACTTTAAGCAAAATATTTACGTTGCTTTATTTCGCATTGCGTTTTATTTCCGCTTTCCGTTAGGAATACAACGAACTTCATTTTGATTGTGGTTTGCTATATTGGAAATTTAATTTATAACGAAGTTGTTTTTGTTCTTTTTTTCATTTGGAGTTACTAGAAGTAGTTAGCAGAATTTGGGGAAATGAAGAAATAGTTTATGTACAATATTTGATTTTCGGTGGATGCGTAATGGAGAGTACAGTAGAGTGACTACGTTGGCTGTTTTGTAGCATAACAATTTGTTCGCTGCATTTGTGGTTTTCAAAATTCAAAAAGGACTTCAATTAATTTTGTTTGGGCAAAGGCTATACTTAATTTGTTCAAATGTAAGAAAGGTGCTGCAGGAGGCGTGGTAGAACCCATAAGTATACACATATTTTCTTGATCAGCATTATTAGTCGAGTCAATAGAATCATGTACGTCTGTCCATTTACTCTTCGTATGTGTGAGCATCGAAATATCGAGTACTATAAAAGATAGAGCAATCAAACTTCCACTTCTAGAATCGCTTCATAGTTATGCAGCTCAACCAACGCCATCTTGTGAACTGTTGAAAATGATATTGATGTTTTTTAAATGGTAAACGTAAGAGCAATCTAACAGTTCCTATGTACATTTGGAGTTACTTAGTCACTTACTTAGTCACTTCATGCGGGTTATAGGTCAAAATTAGGCGGTAATTGGAGAATATATCACTATTTTTATTTTGTTTTTGAACTTTGGAACTAATGTTTCGCTAACAACTCGACCGTTTGCTTAAAGCATGGAGTAATTAGAAAGGAATACATGTAGTTTTATGAACAGTTTTCACTTCAAGCCTTATATCTCATAACAAGAAGTATTTGTCCAATGGATCTTACTTCTACAATCTGATATGAAACTATCTTTTATGATTCAAAAACACATTATTTAAATTTCATCCAATAGTTTAGATGTCTATAAGCGACAAACAAACATGCAAACCTCTCTTTTTGTATAAGTTCATACAAGAGTTTCTAATTATTTCATACGCAACAAAATTATCAATAACCCTCTATCTCATTGACTACCGCAAAAAAAGCGAAATTCTTGTCATTAAAAATATTAAATCTAAGAATTATTTAAAAAATTTAAGAAATAAAATAAACTCCGGTGTTGACGATCAAAAAAGGCAAGTGTAAAGAGAATTTAAGCTTCTGTTCCATTAAAGTTTGCGTTTTCTCTTGATTTTGAATACTGAATTTGAAAGACTTTAAGTATGCAGAGTCTGCATATGAGAAAGTTGGCAAAGTATTTCGAAGTCGTGTACTCAGGGTTGTACTGTTATTAATTGTTACTGATGTGGCCGATGAACACATCTTATAGATCAGGGAAATTGTTTTTGCTTTGCATAAGCGAGAAAGAAAATTGTTACGGTTTTCTTCTTTGGGATAGTTTCGGTATACGCAGAAAGATAACGGGAACGTTGAAATTGTTTGTTTAATTCACATTGATTAAAGAAAAAAGCTGCGTGTGTGTATGATAATGCGCAGGATCTACTGAAGGGCATTACTGTAATAAAGTTGCATGAAGAGCACATGTCCTGTGCATCTTTGTTGTGTCAAATCGTTGAATTTGTATTAAAACGTAGCTTCATTACATGTCAACACATATGGAGTCTGAAGTTTGTGTTTGTTTGAACCGTTTGGAGTAGCTCATGAAATGTAACAGTCTTTTAGTACACAAAATGGTGTAACATTTATTTAGGGAATTCTAGCAGGAAAAGTGCCCAAATAGCCTAATATTTTTGAACGCGTAATATATCCTTGAATAGATCAGTTGAAATAACTATCAAACTAATTCTTAGTTAACCTGCCATTTTTAATACTTCGGATGATAAAATTAAGAAAACCTCACAGAAACTCTAATCTTGCGTGCGATTGTCGTTCCACAATCTTCATATTCATCTGATATGTTCAACATATATAACAACTTTTCCCGTGTCCACCACTCAAATAATAAACGAGACTTCGCATAGCGAGCTGAAGGCGATTCCAAAATTGGCATATAAAAGTGTTTTGAAGATGCGATTCAATACGTGTATTGTTTTCAATATGTATTACTTTGAAGTTGACAAAAAAAAATGCTTCAATCATTTTTACTATTCCGGGTTCTTTACGTTAAAAAAGTTCATATATTAATTTAAATGATTTCAGCGGCTTTAAATCGACGTGATAGCTTCGTTGCTTCACAGCAATTCAAGTATTACAATTAAATATTTTTTTTTCCACTTTCATAACTTATTTTTTGCATTTTTATCGCAAACAATGTTAACAACAATTCCACTTATAATTGCCGCATAAACTACTATAATGAGTAGCAAAAAACCAGGCAAGCTGGGAAAAATTTCAACTGCAACTAAAAAAAATTTAATTATATAAAATAAAAAGAGCGCTGCAGTTGAGTGTGCGCGACTTCGAGATACCCTGTACCTTGTTTAAGGCGCCTTATGTGGTCTAGATCTTAGATCTGGACATATTTGAGATATTTTATTAGCATAGATGAAAATTAGATCGTCTGCTTTGCATGTCTGTATGTTACTTCCAATCTTAAAAACTAATGTGGTGATTTTCAATTGGTTTTTACAAATAGACATGCAGGTTCTCGAGCATATACAAGTATATTTAAGGTTTAGGTACATATATATGTAATGATAAATTAATTGATATTTGCCGATTAAGCTGCTCGCTTTATCGTAAAGCTGACGCATCGTAAAAATGGCACACAGGAATACCAACTGCAATACCCACAATTACCCGATATGTACTTTCCCGATTGGTAATATTTCCGAATCGGACAACCATATTGTTTTTATTTTTGTCGCAAGCACAAAATTTAATGAGAGCTTGACTTATCGGTGCAGGACACTGCCGACAGGCAGATTTCCGAGGAAGGTTTAGGTGTAGGTATATATACAAGCATTTATTAGCCGGACCAAATTCGTCATATCTTAGCAAAGAAATGGGAGAGAAATCAAAATGTTGTATATTTAACAAACTATGAAGCTGGAAGCTATGAAATTTGGTACATATGTAAAGGACAGCGGTAGATATGAGATCCAGTGGTAAAATGTGTGGTGCCACGTTCTCATATAACAGAGATACCGAATTCGTTGTATCGTACTAACTATATTATACAAAGAGATGAGATTTCGTGCATATGCAAAAGGCAACGAGAGATATAAGATGCACTCAGAAAGTGGGTGATGCACCACCGTCAAACTATGAGATGGCGGCGGTGCAAAAATGAATTAGATTTGGTACATATTTAAAGGACACAATATTAAAGCCAAGTAGGACATAGCAACGTACCCTAGTTAAAAAAAATATATATATAAAATTTTAATACAAAACCTCAAAAATGTGGGGCCGGGTGTATATGGAGGTATCATTTGAGTGGTCCGATCTGGGCATATATGGAATATTTTTTAGTAATTGATGCAACATGCTCCAAATTAAGCATTTCTAATTCTTAATTAAGAACAAAAACAAACAAAATTTCATACAAAAACTCAAAAATGGGGGGGGGGGGAAGTATATATTGGGGCTAACACTTAAAGTGGGATTGTCATATTCATTTCCTACTAGTTATGTGAGGGAAAAGGAGAGTCCAAATTTACCTAAATTTGAATACCCTATTTCTTATAGTCTCCCTGATCTGTTCGTTTAAACAGACGGTCACGCGGACAGGTGGAGATGTGTCTATATCGATGCGTCTTTCGATGCTGATCAAGCATATGCATATAGGTATATATATGTATATACTTTATAGGGTATTATGCCTGTTACATACATTTGCACAAACGTAATATACCCTTTTATCTTATGCGCATAGGGTATAGTCGGTTTAAATTTTTTAAATGCAAAAGCTTAAAGCAATTTGAAGCTCAATTGCAGAATTATGCAGCAAATACGAATTATATAAAATGTTTAAAAAATTCTTTGTAAATTGTTTTGCTGCACATAAGCTTCCAGCAATTTGAAACATGTAAACCAAACAACTTGAGTTACCTTTTTTTTTGGGAAAATTGTTAATAAAAATGCTTGAATTCAATTAAATGTAATACAATTCTACTTCTTTTTTTCTCTCTCTCGACTGTTTGCAATTGAAAATTATATATTTCTGTGTGCTACAAGGCAAAAGCAAAAAAAGGAAGAAAATTGGATTCAATGTTACAAACGGAACGAGAAATTGAATTTCTTGCACAGTTCCACTGCCTTTCACTAGTTGAGCACAAGTTTTAACTTCTTTAGCTTTCAGATGCATATGTATCTAGGAATATGTATGAGCTATGAGTTGAAAGAATAAGCGTGAAATTTTTATATATTTTGCAAGGATTCTGCAGATGCTTTACTCCTTTTGAATATCCATGTGTGTGTGTATATATATGTGTGTGTGTGTGTATGTGCAACTTGACCGGCTATACACCTATGTACGTTGAATACCTTTAATTTAAGTTCAAACTGATTTTGACTGCTGCTGCTTCTACTTTTACCATATTTTTATACATAGCTTCGTTTGTTTCCTTGAATATTTATAAAATATGCAGTTGACTTTGTGTGCTGTGGGTGGTACCATTCAGTTGGGGTTGAACTAAGCAGTGCCATACTACAATGCTATGCGAAGGTCTGGCAATGTCTTTACAGTCTGCTGAGTTTTTGAAATTTTTTGTAAGCTTTTGAACTAGAAATAGTGCACAAAATTTTATTTTAAAAGATTTGTTGGAAGTTGTGCAATTGAAATATTGAATTTTTATACGAATAATGACAAAATTTGTATTTTTACTACTCAAACTCAGTATGGTCAGAATAATTATTTTAGCACGATGGAGCTTGAACTAAAAATTTATAGACATATACTTTTGCACATACAAGTGACTAGCAGCTACGAGTATGTACTTGTATGGCTTTGTCCGGGTTAGAATTCTGCAGTTACAAAACGAGTTTAAAGGCGTTTAAATGGAAAAAAAATGCGCATATAACTTTCACTGCTGTTTCTCTCTTGGGACAGTATTTACTAAAATCGGTGAAACGCATGTCTAATTACACTAGTCTACAGTCCAAAATTGCAAAAGATGTAAAATTGTTTATTTATTATAGATTTTCGTCTGCTGAACTCGAACTCGTTCACTATTTAAGCTATATCCTGTTTTTAGAGTAAATCGTCATGCTCCTCAAAATAACCATTAACCGCCGACTCCACATCTTAAAATTTTACCAACGAGCCATTTTTTTCCAATTTGGAAATAGAAAATATTCCGAGAAGACTAAGCCTGGCGAATAAGGTGCGTGAGGATGCAATTCGAATTTAAGCTCATTGATTTTGACCATCGCGATAACGGACATCAGAACTGGAGCATTGATGATTTGAAAGTAATTGCGGCATCGATTTTGAGCTCAGCATTCTCATATCCAAATTTTCAATTAAGATGCGAAGTACAACACTTTTCGAAATACCTATAACCATCTCGAATAGTTAGTTTGAACTAGTTTTTCTAAATGAGCGAACTGGTCTGGTCTGGTCCATTGATTTATAATTTTGTACAACGTGTGTAATGAATAATAATAATCAAAATGATCACCTTTATTGTATCCTTTATTGTGTTCTATTTGAACTGATATCAGTTTGAACACTCACACACACACAAACACATGCGAAAAAAAAACTACCAGTTAGTACCTGGCGCGTTGCTGCCCTTCTCCCTGCCCCACTTCTCTACTTTGCCCTTCTTCATGACCCATCAGGTAATAAAATTGAAGGGTGAAAAATACTTAACGACCTATTTTCATATGTATATATATGTATATAAATTTTCATTTTATATATAAAAAATTATAGAACAATTTTTGGAACTTATTCAGATAAGCGGCCTATTTTATATTTATTTATAAATGGGACATATAAAAACTGTGACCTAAAAGGTCTATTGTTTGTCCTACTGAGTTAGATGACCTGTCCTAAGCCTATATGTTAAATGAATCTTAGTACTTTCCTAGGGTTCAAACAAAACGGCCTATACATGCATAGTTTTTTAAAGAAATGCTTATTTTTGAATTACATTAAAACCCAAATTCTATTAATTAAAATTTGATTAATTTAAATTTAAACTTTCAACAAGCCAACGGTTTTCTTTCATTCTCTGCCTCTCTAATATCATCCCGCACACATGACCATTTAAGGCAAACACATGATCGCTAGACGATTTTGTAGCTATCAGCTTTTTATCGTCTATTCAGAGCAGCAGACGTGGTTAAAATGTTTGCGCTGTGTTTGTTTTAAATTATTTAAAGAAATGCTTTAATTCATAAAATTCAATATATAATTATAGCCTATGTGTTATTCTGCTATATGAGCTATATTATTGTTGTAAGTTTCATTAAAATCTATTCAGTAATTTTTGCGTGAAGGAGTAACAAACATTCACATATCCACACATCCTTACAAACTTTCTCGTTTATAATATTAGTAGGATGTGTTATTCTGATATATGAGCTATATTATTGTACAGTAGTTTTTGCGTGAAGGAGTAACAAACATTCACAAATCCACACATCTACACATCCATACAAACTGTCGCGTTTATAATATTAGTAGGATAATATTAGTAGGATTCAAGTGAAAAGCGGTTAGTATCGGATTCGTACAATAATATCCGGTTCAAAGTTAAATACAGTCACCAGTACGATGTCATTAATTAATGGTGAGTTCGTCATGCGACTCAAAATGCCAGAGTATCTGGAGTATCTGTAGTAGGGATGTAAAATGTATATCGATATATATCGATATATTAAAGAAAGTATATCGATGAGGACCGATACATATTGACATCGTTGATGTCTCGATGTATCCATACGATACATTGTCGATGTTTCGATATATATGGTACCTTGGAGATGGACATAGACCACTGCCTGAAAAAAACAAGGTTATGAAATGGGGGGTGAAAGTTTGTATGGGGAACCAACGATTTCTCAAGTTAGGGATAAAAATATTCTTCAAATAAGAAAGAAAAAAATGTCTGCGTTTTTGACCAATCAAGGTGAAATAGGGGTCGATTTCAAACCCTTTTTTAAGTATTTACCTACCTTTCTATACCCACAGGGATCGGCGCTCGAAGTATTACCAACATAACGCTGCTGTAGTTATGAAACGGCTAATGACAGCGCTTTCTTCTGTTATATTGTTTATAAGCCTGCGGAAGCATATCGTTGTATGTTCAAGTTAGAAAAAGCTTTCGAAATGGAATTACTTTGTATTTGGCTGCTGCAAAGTCGCACCAGCCCATGTTAATGACCTATGTCATTTACATGTGAACAAAAAGTATGTATATCGAACCAATACACGTTACAATGATACTGGTAGCATAAAAAAAAGTTGTACATCCAAAAACAGCAACATCGGCAAAAATGGTTAGAAAGGTGAAGGACAGAATTCAACGTAATCCACGACAAAGCGCAGTTCAAATGGAGAAAAAACCAATGTGTCAATGTGTTTGCTCGTAGTATGGAGCACATTTGTGATGCTTTGTTACCTTGGGGACGTGAAGAATTCGATAGAAATCATTGAATATTTCAACAAGACTTGCCATCATCCTATAGAGCCAGACAAACCCAACAGTTTTTACACAAAATAACGTTCCCAGCTTCATTTCTTCACAACAATGGTTACCATATTCCACAGACTTAAACCCAATGGATTTTTTCCATATGGTTCATTCTTGAGGCCACAGTATCAACTAAAAAATATAAGACGGTCATGGGTTGTTGTAAATTCAACTTTGTGAATCGTTCGGGTTTCACTGTGTGATTCTCTATTTACGAAATATTTTCTCTTCTCTCTTGTTATCTGTTTATGTTCGTTAATCTCAATCTCTAGTACTCTCCTCGAAGTTTTGGAGCGACATTTTGACATATATCCATATAGCTCCGCGAAATATTTTTGCTACATAACTCTATATATTTTTGAAGATTTACAATACATTCATAATGTATAAGAGCGCGACGACCTTTCGTTCTTGTTTTGTTGAATTTCGGAATGAAACTGCACGATGCTGGGCTTGACTTCTTTAAATCTTAATTAGATACTGAAATTTCAGATTGTCTTACATTTCATTGAGTTTGTTGTGACTTTCAGTAGAAATTTGTTTAGGTTTGAAGTAAGATTCAAAGGTAACATGCATAAAACTAAAATAAACTTGTACAACAAATTTCTTATCGTGCATAGGACAGTGTAACTAAAAAGTTATTTCACTGAAGACAGACGCTTTAATGCTTTAAGCAAATGAAATTTGTTAAATAAACTTTCTCAATAAATTTCTCTTTATGCATTCAAACATTTTACATACAATTCGGCGCTTTGCGCATCCACGAAATAAATAAACAAATAGGCTAACAGAATGCGAACTCACAAATTCCGAAAGCCAAACTCAGACAACGTTTGCGGTGCAGACTTTGCGAACAACAACTTTTTCTTGCTATACAAAAAGGAATTTTATTTTATTTTTTATATTATTTTATTTTATAAAATAACAAAAATTATAATAAAATGGCAAAAACAAATAAAACTCGTCTGGGGAAAATATGAAAACGCCAAAAGTGAAAATTTACAAAGCGGCGCAACGCGATGAGGGCATAACGTGTAAACAGTCGCGGCAATAGACCGTAGAGCGGTAGTGTAAACAGCGGAGTTGTGGAAAAGTTTAGCTGTTAGTCAGATAAGCCAAAGAAGCAGTACAGGAACACACACACACACACACACACCCAAACACAGATACACACAAATACAAGCACATACTTGGATTTGTTTATTTTGTATTACGTATTTGTCTATGGCGTCAAAGTTTTAAGAGTTTAACTAACAACAGCGCAAAAAGTGCGCTAAAAGATAGAAAAACACATAGAGATACATTTGTATCTACATACAATTTGTATGTAGAAAACTGCGCGTGAGGCAAAATCAAAAATCAAAAAAAAAACAGAAAAAAGAAAGGAAATGCAAGTAAAGGTAATGTCATGATTACAAAACTTGTCAGCAAAAAACCAAACAAGCGGAAAGCTTGTTGTAAAGTACATATAGAATATATATAGTATCCTGTATCCTGTTTTACCTGCTCTAGCGAAAAAAAAAATGCAAAAGCAGAAAACCATTGAAAAACTTGTACAACTTTGATTAAAAATTCCACTAATAAACAAACATTTCCTTTTTTTTAAGTACTTTGGAGACAAATATGCTGTGAGTGTAGCGTGTAGCACAGCGCAGGGAGTAAGCAAGGACAAACAGCTGAGAACAGTTGCAAGCTGGCATATGCACTGTGTGAACATTAAATATGCGCTTTACTTACTCTTCATCTCTATCTTCTGCTCCTTACATACGAGTATTTTGCTCCTTACAACATTGCGTATACGTAATTCCCTAATAAACATTGGCGTGTGGAAAATGGCGTAGCAAACTTGTCGCTTGTTCGCTACTTTGATTTTATTTTAATTTTTGTTTGCTATGCACTTGTCTATCTTAAACTTATCTTACACACATGCGTAGGTAGCTCAAGAAGTGCTTGCATTTGATAAGTTGGGATTGGAATTTTCAGTCCACATGATTTGCTCCATCAATACATAAGTAAATATGAATAAACTGCCATAACATTTTTTTCTAGAGCCGATCAGAGCGATACATTAACAAATTTATAAAAAGTGTAGACATTTCGCAGAGAGTTGAAAGACTTGCAAACTCATAGGCTAAACTACTTTCTTCATGACGAAAAGCGAAACGATCGAAAAATCAATTGTACCATTAACCCATCTGGTTGTAATGAAATTTGTATGCTGGCAAAGAAGATGGCTTTGACTTTGATGAAGCTGGAACAGAGAACAATGAAATATGTGACTGTCCATCTGGACCTCGCGATTGAACAGAGCCAATTAAGCAAAGCAATTCAGATAATTTAGAACGAAAAGTAAGACAGTTGATAATTCCAGTATCCTTCTTGTAATCGTGTAACGATAAAGAAATGATGGAAAACATGCAATTTGTCAAATTTCTGGTCTTCATGCGAATACGATGGTGAGCCACATGTAGATTTTGCTCTTTATATTCATTGGAATATCATTCTCAATTTTTTCTTTCACTTTCGATCCCATTAACTCGCTTTCTGTGACTGAGTATAAAAACTTCGTGAAAATAATTGTTTAGTGCCTACATAAGTAGTTTCACTAACAACTAACAGTTTTTTTGTCAAGCCATCACATGTTGGTTATATGTATCTATTCCGAAACCTGAATCACCAAGCTACTCGGAATAGTCGCGATTAATATTTTTTGCAGCCAAGTCAGCATCAGAAGGCAATATACTGTCAGCAACACGATTGTTTCGCACAATTTTCAAACTATAAGTATCATGGTTTCGAAGATGGACTATCAAGTCAAGCAATGTGTTAAATTTTTCAAAATAGATGATGTGACTGCCGTTGTCTGGAACATGTTATGAAAGTCTTACGACAACATTTGATGCAGCGCCAAGATTCAGGCCATTCTCGAGAATGACATTATCGCAAAGAGGGAAAAACTTCGCTCCTCATTTCTAAGGCCTATCTGTCATGTACTGGGTTTTTTTTTTGTCGAACAGCTCTGCTCATCAACACAGAGTCTTTGACTTGTGGTAACAGTCTGAAATTTTTCGTTGAAGTGCTTGATGCGTGGTAGAAATGTGAACCATCGGTTAGACCCATGAGCCAATATGCTCAATACCATTGCGAACCATTGAATTCTGCTTCAAGTTAATAGTATCTGGAATACGAACGAATTTCCTTTTCATCTGAAACGAACCGAGTCTCAACATATTTTTGACAAGCGTAGGACTGCAAAGAAGTGAGAGAAATCAAGGGATTTAAATTATATTGACCGTGAAAAAGTATTAGAAACACGGAAAACCTTTTCATTCACAGTTTTTTTTCCAAATTGTCGATTTGAAGAGACAAATCATTTATAAATTGGTTTGGATTGCCTATGAATGCTGTTATGGGTTCACGTCAACATTTGTTCGATCAATGCCGAGCAGAAATTGAACGGAGCGGCCGTTCTCTGGTGATACAGTAGGTTCAGTAGGTGGTTTCAGTTCCACCAGTCTGCTCAAATCGATTACGTCAACGAGAACCTCTAACAAATTGAGAGATTTGTTGATTAACTATCAGAAGCAGTTGCAAAATTCCATATCTCCATTGCTACCATCGGAATCATAAGTAATATTAATCAATAAAACTGGCGCGTTCAACTTAAAAAGAATATCTGAGAGCGCAAATTATAAACTGGAGGACCTATACTCCAAGTCTGCAGCTTGGTATAGTTGATTGCATATCTCTAATTCGTTCTACTCATAAGCAATGCGGTTTTCTCCAAGGAACTCACTCGTTTTTGTGTTGATCATTTTATGAATATCTGAGTATTTGAAAATGGAATGTAATAGAGATTCCTTTATTAAATTCCTTCAGTAATGAATTTCATATTATATATTATGCACAGCCAAAAATGCATTCTAAATATGACTTTGCAATTCTTATTTTGATCCGCCAGCGTACTTAAGAATTTTAAGTACGAAATATACTCAAATTTCTTGAATCAAGTAGGGAACGCGATCGAATTATAAATTAAGCGCAGAAATACTTAGAATAAGCATAAAATTCTTAATAAATTTATAAAAATCTTATTCTACGAACAAATCTGTACTCAAATCAAGTACAAAACTCGGAGAATGTCAAATAAGACCTTTTTGAGTTGATTAGAAAATTAGAAAATTCTTATATCAATCTCTGAGCTGAAAAAAAAAAACCTGAGAGCAAAATCAAATTCACTCGCTCAGCTGCTCCAATTTCTTCGCACCAACAGTAAATGAGAAAAGCAATGGGTTATATTTCGGAAACTCCATTTGTCGGGTGCCTGTTAGCCGAGGTAGTTAAGACGATGACATTTCTCAACGCCGCTTGCATGTGCCACGGTTCGATACCAATTTCTTCCAGCTAAGAACATTTTTATAAACTGTGTAAGTACAACTAAATTAATATAGAAAAAAAGAAATCAATCCAATTTTTTCTTAAAATCAAACGCAGTTCTTGAACTAAGAATTAGTACATGGTTTAAGAAAATCCGTACTCACCATACTACCATTATAGAATACTTCACGTACAGAAATCCTGTTTTTTATGAATGTAGTTATTTAGTTTTTCTATTGTAGATATACGAATTCATATTTCTATTACTTGGAAAGGGGTTTTTTTCTACTTATTCTTTAAGCAAACCTTTATTTCGACTCTCTTTTAGAAACTTTTCTTACACATATTCGCTTACTTTAGTGTTGTGTAAACTTTTGCACTTTTGTTTAAAATTTTGTGTATTTCGAAACAGCAAACTTGAACAACAACTATTATACATAGGTATAATATAATGTATATATATATATATATATGTATATATGTATCTATATATTGTGCAAGAATTTTGTGGTGAGCATTGTTTCGATTTCGCCATTTTGTTTTGTTTTGTTTTGATTTTGAAATATATTTTTTGTTGGCTTATTTGCTGCCTATATTTTCAACGCACAAACTCGTATGTAAAACATTAAAAATAATTGTTGTTGTTTATTTTCATTATGCATATAGAATATATATGCGATAGTATATACTTATATAGTCGTACAAATATATGTACAACATCACAGCTCAACACGCTTGAATTTCGGTCCTGGCATTGTAAATATTCCATGAACCACATTAAATGCATATTGTTGTTGTTTCGGTTTATTTTTATAGATTCTGCATGAAGGGTGTTCCACAATTTATTAATTAATAGTATGTTAATTAAATTTTCTCTCTTGTGTGCATCATGAATAATGGAATTTATAGCGCATAAATATAACACTTATATACGAGTGTACTATAATATACAATGTTTATGTAAATTTTTATCTGACTGATGCTTGAACTGGTTGTACAAATAGTTTCACTATTTGTAGAAGGCTTACTGTGTATTATTTTGTGTGCACAGCGCATATTTAGGATGTGATGCGCTGATATGACCATAATTGTATTAAATTTTGAGAAGGACTTAGAGAGTAAATATTAAAAGCGTAATAATTTATGTGGTTATATAAGACTAGAGGGAGTTTTGTTAGTCTTATTTTGTTGTAAACAATATTTATATATATACTAGCTGTACCCTGGCAGATTTTGTTCTGCGCTTCCCCGTGCCTCTCATTTCCCTGCCACTCCTTCCCCCTGTCCAACCTTCTCTCTGCCACTATACTCTAGCTTCAATTCTCCTACCCCTTTTCTACTGTCCATTCCACTTCCCTCTTTCTACAACTAACCACTTACGCTGCCCCATTCCTATGCCCCCTTCCGCTACCACTCCTTACTTTACCAGCCTCTTCCCAGCCCCCTTCGATCATATTCACATGTGTACAACATTTCATCCCTCTATCTTAAATGGTACCCAGCGATTTGCTGCCATTCCCCCTCCTTCCCTATGATCCCCTACCCTACCTTCCATTCCAATACCCCTATTCCCCCTGCCCCTCTTCCCCTTCTACCCCTTCTAACCCTTTCCCAGCACCACCTTTTCTTTCATCCTTCCCCCTTTCACCATTCCCCAACCTATTCTTATTTTTAAAAGGAACCCGGCGCGTTGCTGCCCTTTCCCCTACATCTGCTTCCCTCTACCACCCTTCCCCTTCCCCCTACCTCTCCTTCCCCTGCCCCAACCATCACGCCCCATACCACTTATTCCTCTCCCCCTCACCCTACATACCTTCCTTTCACTCCAGCCTGGCAGTAGATACAGACATGACTCATCTGGCCAATGACAACATGCCGACTTGAACTATAATCAACAGCTGGATTGTACCGGAACGCAAGACGATTGTATTGCAGATTCAGATCAGCTGTTCTTTGGGTTCGTATTTCAGCTATCATCACCCTTTCGCGTTCATTCCGTTGAGAACGAACCAAATCTGTTGCTGCAGAACGCAACTGACGTCCTCCTCAAGCCTGGCTGCCCGTCTTTCTGCTGGTTCCACATTACGTATCTGGATGGTGCTTAGTCTGTTCCTCTCTCGTACGGATGCCCGCTCTTCCTCAGTCATATTCGAAAGTCGTCTTCAGGAATTTAAAAAAAAAAATGCAAGTTTCTCTTAAAATGCTTTATTTTAATAGAAAAATCGTATAACATATTCTAAAAAGTTTAGTTAAAGTCAAAGTACACATATTCGTTGTTAAAATGCGTCGTAAAGAGCTCACGCTATAAAAACGCAAAATAATTTTGAACTTGCACATGAAACAATCAGAAATTGCAAAATTAGTGTCGAGAAGTCGGGCAACTACTATTCAACACGTGATTGGAGGTTTTAAAAATGGTTTTAAAAAGGTTGAAAATAAATCGAGTACTGGTCGTCCGCCAAAACTCAATGATAGGAACAAGCGCACAATAAAACATATTATTGACAAGGATCCATTCCAGAGCGCCGTTAAAATTAGTGCGGTCATTGGCTCAATTCTTGATAAGGATGTGCACCCAGAAACCATACGTAGGGCCATAAAAGAGTTCGGTTTTCACTCTTGCATACCCCATAAAAACAAATCCACGGAAGCGTCTTGAGTTTGCCAACGCATACAAAAATCAATCAGTCAGATGAGTCGAAATACAATCTTTTTAGGTCACATGGATGCTTTAAAGTTTGGCGAAGCTCTGGAGAGGCCTTTGATCCCAAATAAACTATTAAAACAGTCAAGCATGATGGTGGAGGCTTGATGGTTTGGGGTTATATGGCTTCTGTAGGCGTCGGAAACTTATAGTTCATTGAGGGTATCATGGACTATAAGAAGTGCTACATAGACATCCTTAAAAGAAATTTGAAGCAAAGTGCTGAATGGCTTGTATTGGGTCATCTTTTCACTTTTATTAAGATAATGACCCAAAGCACACAGCAACAAACGTGCGGTTATGGGCAATCTTCAATATGCCTTACGTGCTCCAGCCACCCCCACAAAATCCTGACCACAAACCTATTGAGACGGAAAATTCGCAGTAAACCCGATCTAAAGGCAGCTTTACAGTAGGAATGGCAGAAAATTTGTCCTACATAATTCGAATCGCTAGTTTCATCAATGCCTCGACGACTTAATGAAGTTATTAAAACGAAGAGAGATCTCACAAAATATTAAAATTCAAAACCATTGTATAATGGGTAGTGTAAATAAGTAACATTGAAGGTGTATCATGATTTTTGTGGAGCCAAATATATTTCTTTTCAGAGTTTTTCTTCAATAAGAAAACTTTACGGATTTTTTTTTGTTTTCTATTCTTAGATATATAGTTCAGAATATGTTATACGATTTTACATTTAAAATAAAGCAATTTAAAAGAAACTTTTTTTTTTTTTGAATTCCTGCCGTATCTTTACTTTTGTGGCCCACGGTACATACATACGTTATTTCATAAAAAAAAAAAAAAAAAAAAACAAAGAATTAAGAGAGTTTAACATGTTTGTGTCCACGCTGCGTACAACAGCTGTAAGAGACATTAGTTTGACGCATTATGATAACTATTGAAAATTACACAATTTGATATTTGCGATGTTATATCTCAGTTCTTAGGATTTTCACAGAATAGTATAGTATAGAAGAATTTGTCCAATCTCGAAATATTTTAAAAATATTAAGCCGTTTGTTTATAATATCCAATTAGAATCTGAGCTTTTTTTTGGCTTTTCTTTCCAAAATCCGCCATTTTGAAAAAGCTTCTCAGTTTTTTTGTGTACTAAAACCTTGTATCAAAAGATCAGGTGGACCGCTATGATCTTTTTCTTGATCTTGAGTTCCTTGGATTCACTGCGGTTTCAAAAAATTAATAAGAAATAAGTTTGGGACGAAAGGTCCTCCACGAGCGCCAAAACCCCTTGGGTGGGTATATTCATTTTTTTCCATACATTTTTAATGGTATATAGCACGTCTCGATCCGACTTAGCATTAAAATCTTCTTTAGTTTTTTATTATTTTACCCCTGATAATTGGTACTGGTAGTATATAAAAACTTCTTCGATTGTGTATCAATAAAAGGTCTCTTACTAAATAAATCACAGGACTAATTGAAAACACATTCTCACTATATGTCATTTAGTTAGGTTACATTAGGATGGCCGGCGAGTGTGAATACTGTGTCGGCATTAAGCTGGTACTGACCCAAACCATCTATTAACTTTTCTAACATCTTAACATGAACTAATTTGTATCAGGAATTTTGAAACATATTTAATCGATTTTACAGATATTAATGGCGGTAAAGTTTTGCATTTATTAAAAGATCTTCATGAGATGACCGAGCAGTACATTATTCACCTCTTCTGGACGTCTGTACACAGAAATATAGAGGAAGATTGTGAAGCAGAAAAGTTTGAAAGGAACAGTTCCACTGCCGAACTTCTAGTGAAGTACACGGTAGGGATGCATATGGTTATATGTAAGCTACGAATCACATTAAACACGATCCGTTCGTACTTTTACGTGCAACCTAGCCTAAATTATGCAAAGTATTTCGCATTTGAAGACAAACATTCTTACGAGATTGTCCTAGAAGTACCCTACCTGACGTCGTATGCCACATGTTGTTTTAAAATACTGGCGACCAATGGCTGTTAAACACAAGCTAAGTGATGCAGATTGCTCAAATTTCGACGGTAGTCTAATGATGAAAAGCGACAGTACGGCAAGCGCCATCCATCGTCAGGTGTGATAATTTTGGAACTATGGTCGTAGTGTGCGTTTTATTGAGAAGAATAATTTCGTAAGGTTGTGTTTATTCAAGAAACCCTGAGTGTAGCCAGAATGTTATACGAGTTTGTATTGCCTTATCTGGCAACTCATTTTTTTTAATAATACTTAACAAAAAAAAAAAGATAAGAGAGAATAAAATTCGAAATTTTTTTAAAGCTGAAAACAGTTTTTATTGAATGTTTTCCCGTGCATTTGCGACGCGTACTTGCACAATATTGCTGTATTCTAAACATGGGAGTAGCTGTAAGAAAGTATTAAGAATATTAGATAGCATATCAATTCAAATTAATTTATGTATGGAGTACTCGCTAAATTTATATACATACAATATATGAAATTAATTTCACTTTCGGCTCAGAACAATTTAATAAAATATTTAAGCATCACAGAATTGCGCAATTTGAAATGTCAAACTTTAATCACGTCCAAATTTTACTTAATTTGAGTTTTCTTTTATGTGAATCAATTTCAATAATATTCTCGTGGCTACCTCAAAGTCTATTCCCAGCGCAAGCCTCGCAAGCGCAAGACTTTACAAAGAATTCACGTCGCCAGGCATTTTGGCTTATATACTTATGCATATTATTTCGTACTTTATGAGCGCCTACAACACTTCTCAATTACTTTAATGCAACAAATACATATAATATGCGTTCCGCACGTTGGTAGACCATGATGCTTTTTGACTGATAAAAGTCGGATGTATTGTAGTGGGTGTGAGGTGTGAAATAAGGAAAAATGAGAGCCAAAACTTTTACGATTTAACATTTAAGTACTGCTGCTGTTGCTGCTGCTCCTTTGCGCTGTTGTGTTTTACGATACACCCAAGGATAATAATAAGACTGCGCAATACACAAGCATATACATATGTATACAATACGCAATATATGATTGCATATGTATGTACATATGTGCATGAGGGTTGTTCAAAAACTCATTGAAATTTGTCGAATTCAAATTGGAATAAATCGTACATGATTTAATTTGTGCCTGCCATTAGAAGTTTTTATTGAAAGCAATCAATCGCGAAAGGCTGCGGTAAATGTCATAAAAATTCCTACAAACTACAAAAAGACCAGCTGCTTACGGATAGGAAGAAGCATGTGCGACTCTAAAGATGCAGTCAACTAAAGCGTCGGGCCGCAGCTTACCAATGGGAGCACACCCTCTTCACTGAGGAGATGCCGTTCACCGTGCAGCAGGCACACAATCATCAAAACGACAGGTGCTTGTGTACTAAATTGTCCGGAAACTCCGGCGCATCCGTTCGTTGCATGTCACGAACTCGTTGTAGGTTTGTGTGTGTGTGTGTGTGTGTGAGAGAGAGAGAGAGAGAGATAATAAACTACAAATAACACTAGTTGAATAAAGTCAATTAATTGATCATCTCTAATTGCAGTTGTCCCCAATGGGATTTATTTTCTGTGTTCCAGGACAAACTCCCTGTGATATATTTTAATTTTTATACTCTTCATGTATGTATAGTGTTTTAAAGGTTTGAACATTGAAGGAGCCATCGTAGATCCAAAAGGCTACACGAGACGAGTGCATCTATTCATGTCCGTTCGTCTTTTCGTCCGTCTGTCTGGAAGTAGTTGCGCATTTTTGTTAATTCTACGTCTATTTCTAATATATCTGGCTGAAACTTGTAGGCGTATGTAGGCGTATCTTTAACTTAAGATTTAGCGTCTAGATATCAATGTACCACGGCCACTTTTAGTAGTAGACCCCACACAAACCTAACGCTAATGATTAGGATTTTTTAACGAAAACTTTTTATATCCATTTCCTATAGGGTATATAAAATTGTTGCAAGTGTATATAAAAATCGGCACATATAGGCTTTACATAATATACAAATGCAAACACAAAAATTAAACTTCCCACTCTCTCTGTTATCTCTCTCACAACACGTAACGAATGCAACTTTGCATAGTAATATAAGGCGATAACATGCGAGCAGCCAGTTACCAGTTGGTAAGACTCAGTGTGCGCGAAAGAGATTTTAGATTGCGTGTTTCACTTTGTATGCGCTTCTCTATTATTTAGGTGAATGTCTCTCTGTTTGTAGCAAGCGGTGATAAAGTAAAAACAACCAACGAATATCGCTAGATTGCGTACGATTGAGTTAAAGTGCACATTTCCAAACTTTAATGGTTAAGCTTTCATATCAAGCGTACTAATGCCTTGGTTCCAGTTAAGTTTACATCTTTTCTTGCTTTTTGTGTCTTATGATTTGCGTAAATTGATTTTTGTTTTTTAGGCAATAACAAAATTGTTAAAAGCTAGATAGATTTAATTAAGTTATAGAACTTCCCTCGCACATTTAGCACGCTCACAGAGTGAATTCACATAGCAAAACATGTCAACAGCAACACTAAAAGGCATAAAGAATGCTGAATAAAAACAAAAAGGAAATAAATAAATAAATAAATAAAAAAAAAGAAGTACAAAAAATATGGCGAAAAAAAAAATCCAAATGAAAAATGGTGTCATAAAACATGAATGCAAGAAATCAATCAAAATTCAAGGATAACAAAGGCTCCTACGAGTGGAACAATGAATGAAGAACGACACGTGAGTGGGCGGGTGTCGCTCTATGTATAGGAGATGCTGGTGTTGCTGCAAGCTCATCAATTCACACGCGATCGTTTGTTTGACATGTCATTGAAGTGTGAAGAGTCCTTCTATCTTTCTGCGTCTTCCTCTATGTGACTTTCTAGCATACACTAAGTATGTACGCCAACAAAAAGCATTTGTAAAGGATATTTCTGTACCATATTTACAGCGTTGCATTTCTAGTATTTGTCGAGCACTCTTTGGCATGCGTTGCTTGTGCATACAAAATACAAAATACAGATACTTTAGCTTTTGTTAGATACTCTTCTGGCGGTTTTATTTTATTTTTCAACTGTAGTCGTATTGTCAATCATGTCGTCGTCGTTCATATATCAGTATTCTTGCTATACGGGTTTGCTGCTGGCAATCACGCTTTGGCATCCTTTGCCTTATATACATATATGGTTTATAACCGTACCCGTTGTAGTATATTGTTATTTAGTTCTGTGCTCTTTGACAATGTTTTATTGCTGTGTTTCTGTTACTGGTTGCAGTTGCTTGTTTGACACAGTTCTGTGGACAATAAAACTAACATTTGTTTCTCATTTCTTTTGCTATGATATAAGAATACATATTGTTGCTTTGCTGTAGGCCTGACCATAATTGGCTTGCCTGGCAAATAACAATTGACCAGAAGTAGAAACAGCCTACACAACACAATGCCTAGCTATATGTACTTCAAAATAGTAAATGTAAAAAATAGCTACGTATGTCAACAGTGCGATGTACAATATGAGAAGGACAATGCATATATATATATATATATATATATATATATATATATATATATATATATATATATATATATATATATATAAATCCTGCAAATTGTCACATTTTATAAACTGTTGCCGCCAGCTACCTATGAGCATTGCGTTCAAGTTGGGATCGTAAAATTGTGCCTAGCTCTTACTCACAATTACACTCGGCTACATACATTTTTTTACTCATTCTGTACTTATATTCTTTTGTTGGCATCCATTTGCTCTAGTAGCCAGCTCTGAACCAATATCGGATAAATGTGTATGTATAGTGCTGTGATTAAAGGCCTTATAAAGATTGGTTATAGCTATGTGCAGAAAGTTTACTTTATAGTAAGTTCCATTTTCATATCCAGTATATTCGGAACGATATCTCAAAAACATGAGGGACTAGTTTCAATCGACACAGAGATAAGACAGTCGGATATCTCTAGAGCGATCCTTCTCGCCGCGCTGATCAAGAATTTATGATATTGAACAGAAATTGGTCTTGGGGCTTACTTTTTGTATTCATAAGCTGATCATACGATACATGAAATTATAGCACTGAGTTTTTCGACTTGTCCATTAGTTCGTGGAATGCCAGTAGTGACAGCGTGGTGTGCAATATATTTGCTTTCGAAGTACTTCTCATTTACAGTGAAAGCGTAAACTCTATCAGTGATAATATGCACACGTTTAAGAAAAATTATATTCTGTGATTGAAATAAGCAGTTTACCTCCTTCGCATATGTTATCATTGCTGGGAATAACCAGCAGAATTTTTGAAACCGTTGAGCAGTCCTGAATGTGTTTTTATACTGCTTGTGCGTTGATTCTAGAAGAGTCAGACAATCAATATGAAACTTCTGAAGTGGATTTTCTTCCATCGCAATTGATGGAGCTCGTCTACCTTCTTGTCACGGTTGCGATTATACATGGTATGCAGCATCTGATATGCTGTTGAATCATGTCTTCAAGTTTCTGCATGTAGTAGCCCATAGCAATGTCCCTTTTTTTGTTTTCTTTACTAAAAAAATTCTTGTCTGT
Source organism: Leucophenga montana (assembly GCA_035044765.1). NCBI lineage: Eukaryota > Metazoa > Arthropoda > Insecta > Diptera > Drosophilidae > Leucophenga > Leucophenga montana. Next base: position 658,840 of record JAWNNQ010001139.1, read on the forward strand.
CTACTTGATGATTTCACTTTGTATCAATAAAACCCAAATTTCTGCTTCCAGTAATCATGCAAAAATTGCACAAATCGAATTTAATATAATCGGTGATCTTGCCGGTGGCGGTATCAACGTACACATTATCGTTAGCCTTCACCACAGTATGGTATGGCTGTCGTGTGTAACCAGATATGGTACACCTTTAGCGCCCAATTGTGTCTTGCACACCTTACAGAGCTTGTACTTAGCCACCTCAGCGGAGATACGATGATTGGTGAAACGACCCTTGACATCGTAGACCAAACAGAAGAATTCGCCGGTCTTTCCAAATATGCCATTCAAGGCATACTTTAGACGATTTCTCAAGAAGATGAGCAGTGGCAGCGTTTCACGCAGTTTGTGTGGAGCAGTGGAGGGATGGGGAACGAAGACACCTTACAATTTGTACACCATCCACGCTTTTCTTGCGGCTAAACGCTTTAAATGCTTCTTAGGACCCATCGCTATCTTGTAACATACGAAAAAAAGGGCGTGCCTTCGTAATACATGTCAATTTGTCAAATCAAATGCTACTTTCTGGAGTTGATATTGACCATTTTGAGTGTAGTTATATCTTTATTTCTCCACGTCAACATGAAAAAATGATTTTTGGATCAATCGTGCTAAATGTGTTTGGAGTCTATCTGATTGGTCTTCTATCAAGGGTAAGGGAAAATTATCTTTGGTCATTCACAAGTCTGAAATCAATACATACTCTTGATGTACGATCCCGCTTTTAACCATTACTACAGAATAATTGTAAAACGATTCTGTATGTTCCACTTTTCATTCAGGAAATCTCCAGACTGACGGTGTTCCAAATCACTCACTGCCTAATAGGCAATCTTGCCGAAACAATACTATTAAGCTTCGTTAATATTATCGCTGATATTTAGCTAATATAGAAATGTTTTGTTAACTAGTGTTACTGTGTGACCTTTCTAGTTATTTGTCTTTCTGTTTATCTATCTATTTGTCTATTGTTTGCTATCTGCATAAGCCTTTTGCAGTCCTTGCTGCTGATGTTACTATTGTGCTAAAATGGCGTCAAATGTGGCATATTAATGCCTTGTTAATGCCATATTGCTCAATGTTCATCCATTTATTTGTTTGTTTGTTTGTCTGTTTCTTTGTTTGTTTGTTAGTCTTCTGTAATTGCCTGCATTATATATACTACGCACCATTTGAACCTCCAGGCATGCGTTTGTCCTGTATTGCTTTCTAATGCTAGAATATCTCTCTCGCTTTTCTTAAGCCTGACTAAATATGTTTTAAGTCGTTGCCATAAGCTTGAGTGATGCGTGCTGCTTAAGCGCATTTAAGTAAATAATGTGCGGAGTGTGCTTTTACTGTGAATGACTTCGATTGACGAAGAAGAAGCAGCAGCTTGCTTGCTTGCTTGCGTTAAGTAAGTGCTTTTAGTTTTCTAATACGTATCTGTGTTTGTTTCTTTGTAGAAAACCAACTTGTTAGCCTTAAAATAATGTTGCAAATTTCATTTTCGTTGTAGTACTTCGTGATTTGTGCTATACTGCACCGCGCCCCAAATGAGTTGAAAGCATACATGACTGCAATTTCAGTTTTGAGCGAACGAACAAGCGACATTGCCAAAAAAATAAAAAGGAAAAAGAAAAAAATAAGTAAAAAAACCAACAATCTCAAAACATACTAACACACATCGATTGCGGTTGGCAGACAGATATGCACAAATACGGGCAGAGACTTATTCGAGAAGATACACACAGTTATGTACATCTGCAAATATAGAATATTTGTGCTAGAAAACTAGGTTAGCACGTCAGAGACGTCATCAACTTGACATTTTATCATCATCACCATCATCCGCATGTTCAAACGAAGGCGGATTTTGAAGTAGTCAGAATTGGTTATAATTATATTTTCCGCCAGCGTATGTGACAACGAACGAATAGGTCAACAGAAAAACTATTCAATGATGTGACGAGAAAGGAAAAGAGAGGGCTCATCAGACATAGCAGCAAACAACAATAGCAAGCCTCTGCTTGTGATGGTTACATAATTCTCTTTTTCTGTCTCTTTCATTGCATTGCATGTGCGCATTCAGTTGCCTGCATACATTAAAATATACGCTGCGCATGAAGGTGCATGTGTCGTTGTTAAATTAGTGCGTAGCATGATCGATGGTGAGAAGAGAAGGCGATTAAGAGAACAGCAGAGTTTAGTTCTAATTATGTACAGTGTGTGTCGCAAAAGAAACTGGACTTTTTAGAAATTTGCTGGTGGTGCCACCTTATGGTAGCTACATGCTTTGGAAAGGTACATCCTTCACTGACATCTTGTAAAAATAGGACCACTATAAGCGAAGTTATCACGCTAAAAGTGAGAGTATCTTTTGATTTTAGTTCAGCATGCATCTTCCATAAATCTCTATACTTGCTCAAATTTAATTAAGTACTTTTTCAGAAGCTTTTTTCAAAAAAATTGCCATTCTGAATTAATTAATTGATATGCGGCAAGCACAATTTTCGCGTTAAAAAATCTTTTTCATGTTTTTAATTTTTCAGCTAGCCTCATTACGCATCACTTCACCCTCGTACATAGAGTCGTGTTGTATCTTTGGCTGCGTACATTTTGCAATTTGTATTTGGCCATGTATGCAAGCGGCTTCTATAGCTTGGCTCAGTCATATCCCTCGCAGTTGCGGCGCGGCTGCTGCTGCTGCTGCTTATACGCCGCCATTAAGCCAACATTGAGCAATAAGCACGACTGCGTTTAACCTCCTTCTTGTATCTTACTCCGATTGACTTTTGTTGGCATACGAATGCAGCAGTTATTACTATTACAGACAGAAATTACTATTAGCATTGCGCATTGCTGCAATGGTAACATATTTTCGTTCATAAACCACCCACGCAAAAGGCAGACAGACAGACAGACAGACAGACGGACAAAAGCGTTGTGAGCGCATGAAATTTTCAACATATTTTTCGACATGCAACGATGATGACGATGACGATGAAAGACTTTTACCATCAACTGCAAACGGGAACGTTTGAGTATTATTATTATTACAAGTCAACTACATGCTGAGTAAATGTAACTTTCGCGTACTTGATATACTATGTATCTACATATGAGTATCCTTGCTGCATATTTTTGGCATATTCAGCTGCATTTGCTTCAAATCGCGACAACTATTTGACATTACTTCAACAAACGTCAGTGGCATACTTTTTTGGCTTTGACAATGATTGCTTTTTGTACTGCATGTAGTTAGATAGAATTCATATAAATTCAATGCTATTAAATGCAAACAATCAAACATTGCAATTGAAATCATAGAAACATCATTTTTGGCAAGCATAATATGCATATTACGTATATGCAGCATGCTTATTACTGCTTAGCAAATAAACTGCATACTAACTACCTTAATAATACATAAATATATTTGCCTTTGACAAGTTATGCAAATATAGAATATTAAAATGAAATTAAATCTGTGGCGCAGATTACAATATTTAAATTGCATATCCTATAAAATATCTATGTGTAGCATTGCGTAAAGGATATGTGATATAATGTATACTCTGCATATAAAAGAAATATATGGTAATTGCCTGACAAGTTATATTCAAACAGAAAGTGCAATTTTCTAATAAAATCATCTATCAAATGTGTTGCAAATGAATATTTGAAAAACGCAAACAATCAAACAGACAGACAGACAGACAGACAGACAGATAGATAGATAGATAGATATTTTAAATTAAGAGCAAAATCGTGCAACATGCAATATTAGAATTTAAAAAATTATTACTTGCAACTGTAAAGAGTAAATGTATCTATGTATCTATACAGTGGCTCATCCAGGGGGGGGGGCTATAGTTAGTCTATATAAATAATATAAAATAGTTTTTATAATATCGTCATAACAACTTATGTTACTTAAAAATGTAACTTTTTCAACACCAATAGGAAACAAGAAATGATCTTTTCTTGCTAGCATCAGTCGCTTCTTCGAATATAAAAATGCTTACTTCACATAAAGGATTATTCTATATGATTATATGTGGTAATGTTTAATTGTATACCTTAACCTAGTCAGGCTAATCTCCACACTTGGGATTCTCCTTCCATTATCCTATAATACCCGTAATCCATTCCGTGCCATTCTAACCGAATTCATACGTTCTATGCGGTCCAGAAATGCCTAACTATAAATTGATTCCCTATGAGGACCAGATGAACAATTACTCTAACTGTATAGATTAATTTGCCAAGTGGATGGCAGTATTACAGCTTTCGCCACTCATATGCTTAAACCCTCTATCTACGCTAACCGAATTCCGGCGTTCTATGTGAACCAGTAACACTTTACTGTAATTTGGTTCACTATGAGGACCAGATGAAGCACTACTCTAATCGCGAGCTGGAAAGGAGAATTATCTATTACGAGAATTCCAATTATCTTACCTTCCTTTGTGGTTGAAAGCCGCAGCTGCTCCATATGATCACTCCGTTCGGCGGCCCAAGACTAAATGACTGTCCTCTGCAGGAGCAGCGTTATCTATGCAAGCAGGTGATGCTGTATCTCTGCCAGCAGACATGAGAGCGTTGCCAACACAAGCAATAGTTTTGGGTTAACGGCCAAGCCGTTACATTATTAAATATTAAACTTAATTTTACTCTTATTTTGTAATTTAAATTTATTTAAATTGTTTTCTTTGCTTTACTTATCAACTACAAATGTCTTCATTGATGTTTTTTTTTTGTTTCATTTCATTCATATAGATAACGGTATATTTGTGTTTTTCGATATATAAATTTACTCAAAGCAGCAAAGAAAGATGAGAAATGCTGAGTTAGAGCAAAAAAAAAAAAAAAAAATTTAACTCTGAGTAATATTTTACAACAACAAATCAATCTAATATACCAAAAATTCGATTTTTTATAAATAGTTTATATAAATAGATACATTTTAAGCCGTAATAGAAAATTATGCTAGTTTTCAATTTCACGAGTTTTATTCAGCCTATAAAATGTATTGATCACCCAATAAATATATTAGTTCAGGAGGTTTAGTTTTAGAGCTGCCAACTTGACTTCACAAATTTCGATAGCAAAACCAAAGCAAGAACCAAGACAAAACAAACGAAATTGAAATTATTTATTAACATTTTGGCACCAGCGATCAAACGATTGGAACATATTTTGTTCTAATTTGGCGGCGTTCACTCTCATACATTTTTTTTTTCTGATTTATACTTTTTATGTATGTATTTACGTTTGTGCAAATATATGGAATGCCCATCTGTTCAGCATTTAGCAGCTGTTGGATTCATCCGATAAATATGACAAAAGTAACCGATAACAGGCCAATAATTTCATTTATACTCGTACTGCAGGGCTACTCGAACTCGATTTATTACTATTGTGAAGTCATGAAATTCTCTACTAAATATATTTCCAGCTATAGCATATCTGGGAAATACGTATTTTCCAATATATTTCTAAGTCGTGAAAATGGCTCTAAATGTTACGGTTTTGACTCAAGCAGCTAGAAAATACGTTTGAGTTAATTTCAACGTGAGTCTTTTGTAAAGAAACGAATACTTGCAGATCCCGTCGTAGGTAAATATATTCAAACACATGAAATAAACTTTGCTTATAGCATCTTTACACTAGAGTCATATGTAAGTATCTTATTTTCACATAATTTAAATATGCAAGAAAATGCTATAAATATGCCGAAATACTTACGTTTAATTTACGTTTAAAAATTGGACTAAAAAAATGTATGAGAAAGTTTCAATATTTTCTCTGAAAACCGGTGTTATACAATTCATTCATAAATTTATTATCTACAGGAATCCGATATATCAATTTTTATGCAAATGTAGCATAAAATGAGGCCACATCTTAAATTATAACGAACAAATTTTGTTGAGACTCCCCCAAACACTATTGCTAGATCCTCCACTGTATTTATATATCTACTGACACATATATACAAATATATATATACTATATTGCTCTTTGTGCATATATTTGTATGCAAGCAAATATTTACCTGTGCTCGATGCTGTTGTTGTTGTTGCTGCTGCTGCTGAAAAACAAACTAATTAAGTTTGACATAATTTTTTGGTTAACCAGCATTTCGTGGAAAATGTTGAAATTATACAAATTAAATTGAAAAATGTGGCGAGCAAATGAGTAACGATACGGAAAAAATACATACATATATGCATATACCTAATTGTATATCAGATATAATTAAATTTCATTCCTATATACGATATACATATGTATATGTACTTGTAGAATATACCACAGAGCTTATGCCTTATGTCATGCATGTCCTACGATATAAAAAAGTTTGTATAGTTTGGAAATAAATTGGCTTAAAAATAAGTATATGCTGTGTTTATAGATACTTTCAAAATTGACATAAAAAATATATTGTAACTTTCAATTTATCATTTGCCGAAAGTTAAATGAATGTGTGTTTGACACAATTATATGTAACTCAAACTATAAATTGGTTTATTACTGATTATACAATCTAAAGCGGCTGCCATATAAATGATTATAAGCTCTACAATTTTATATGCACTTTTAAAAAAATACTGTCAAGATGCGCACTTCCAATGCAGAATACTCCGTCTCTGAGTGGCATATATTTGCAAAAAGAATGGACTACTATTTATATTCTTCGCACTTTGTGTGGTAATACTCTGTTCGGTTAGTCTGATTGCTTGTCCTTGTTTAAAGGAGCTGTCGCAGATCCCACAAAATATACTGTATATATTCTATATTAGCGCAACAAGACGAATCTAACTACACATGTCTGTCTGTCTGACTGGATCAGCTTTATTAATTATTATTATTATTAATTATTTCACATATCTTGCTGAATATGCAAAATTCAATAAAAATTCAAATCGGTTAAATACAACGCATGAAAATATTACTAACACAATGATAAAAAACACACGTACATGCTTTTGTAGAAGAATTCGCACTCTCACTTTCTTTTCTGCATTGCTCGCATATAATTTGTATGGCCCCATATAAGTTAACGAATACAGATACGATAGTTAAAAATCAAACAAACAACCAACAAAGAAACAAATAACACACTCTAATCAAAATTTAGACCAACAATATATAAGAACTTTTGTTTTTTTTTTGTTTGCTTCTTAATTTTGAACTGAAAATTGAAAATTATTCACTTTCACACAATTATTTCAATTTGAATTCATTCGGATTTGGCAGTGTGAAGTTTATATTAGTTCGATTATCTTTTTGAATGTGTATAACACGATGTAACTTCTGAACAAGATTTTTCGTTTTGTACGGATTCAGTGGTTGTTTGTGTAAGTGTGTGTGTGTGTTTTTCCCATATTGCATCGAATAAAGTATCAAAACTCTAACAATATCGAGTGGAAGCGAGAGCTAGCGCAGCGAAAATTAATTTAACTCTTTGCTACATGCAATATACTATATGATCTTCTGAACAGGGTATTAGTAAATTATTTTAAACTCTAAACGAACGTCTGATACGAGCTAATTGTACATACACTCCTCGCAACTCGAATAAGACACCCCTTTTAGTCTGTTTTCTAGCGCCAACTGCACAGCCACAAACCGGCAAAAATCGGCGTTTTAATTTTGCGTCACTTGAATAGAACATGCATTTAGTTTGATAGTTATCTTTGCTACATCTACCTATATTTTTTTTTTTTTTTGATCGAATTTGGGTAAAAGAAAAGCTTTAACCGAGGCTGAAAAAGCACAAATCAATATTTTCAAGGACACTGGCCTTGGAGCTGACACGTTATATACATATTTTTAAGAATTGAGTCTAAATATTGAAAAAACATAAAAGGCCGCACACACAGTGTGCTTACTAATGAGTAAAGGCGACTTATATTAAGAAACGCGTAAAATCAGCGAAAAATGTGATATCCAGGCAAGTCTCACAACCATGCGTTGCTTTATTTCGAATTCTTAGCATATAAAAAGACTAAAAATCAAGAAGAAGCTACCCTAAAGGGTTCAAAATATGCAACGCCTTATTTTTTGTCACTTCGGACACTTCGCCTGATCTTCTTGCTCGAAAAAAGTTTAATTTGGAAGCTCTAGATGACAATAGCTACTATTTCCATGACCAGCTACCATGACCAGCTACGTAGTAAAGTTGGAGGTTTAATGGTGTTGGGGGTTATTTTGTATTGTGGCAGCTGAAAATTACAATTCTTGCCAATCACAATGAATGCGTTGTCTTACCATATATCCTATAAGGATATATAAGGAAAGAGTCCTTTCCAAACTTTCATACTTTTGGACCTCTGCCGTGCATTTAGCAACATGATAATGTGTCAAAACATGCAGTCCGGGTTGTTAAACTCATCTAGAGAGCCAAAATGTAGGTCTTTTAATCTGACTGCCCTACTCACCGGATTTCAGTATCATCGAAAATGTTTGGGGATGGAAGAATTCAACGAATAAACCAAATTATTATCTGAGGAATAATTCTAATTGCTCGCTGTTCTCTCTTTGGAAATTTGAATCAGTCTTGTTTAAATTAATTTTTATCAGCTGCATTCGAGAAGAATATGCCGAAAGTTGCGTTTTCAGATACATTGTAGAGTAGAAACAGTTGCCCTAACTGTTGAAACAGTTGAACGAATTCTTAAGTTGCTTTAAAAATTTAAATTGTGTGATTTTAATTATACTTATAAACTATATTATTATGTATCTTATGTTGGTATTTATTTATTTGCCCATAAGCAACGCGTGCAGCTTTTATAAAACAGAAATGAAATATTTATATTTTTAACACTTAACGCCAGCGAACAATGGACTTCGCATTTAGTGCGAATATTTAAAAGTAAAATTTATGAAGCAAATATTAAATCAGCGATATTATATATATATATATATATATATATATATATATATATATATATATATATATATATATATCTATATATATTTACGAGTATATCAACCTATATTGCTATGTATAATATATTTTGTATGCGGAAGGCGCGCGTTAATATGAATGTATATTATATACAATAGTATTGTATATTTTTTGTGTTTGCTTAAATATTTAAACAGAACCGAGTCATGTATGTGAATAATTTTTGAAATATTTAAGATATTTAATAATTTAAAGTCAATGTTGCCGCCGTCGCGACGAAAGTGTGTCAGCTGTGCAATATAAAATGTTTTTGAATATTGTCATATGAAAAATATTTTAAAATTTAAATACAAAAGACACAGCGTTGAATTTTGTATTTCTTGTTATAAAAGCGATGCATTTAAATATATGCGAGGGGTCGAAGAAAAGCCATTCTTCGACAATATGGCACCTTCTAGGTTCCATATAGAGCATTGCTCAAAATCATTCTTAGGCAGGTGCTTAAAAGCAGCTCTCTTGCAAACGAACCAAACGAGTTCCAACAAGTTGCAAGTTGTGTTGCACTTAATTCGTTACAAGGAACGAGTAAACCGATTGAATAAACAAAGTTGTTTAGAAAGTTATTTACATACGAGTACATAAAATTTGCATAAATGCATTTTCATATCATGCATGCATGCATTTGTATGTAAATGTAATATATATGCATGCATACTTTTGTGTGTACGTTTGATATACAAAACAAACATCGCCATTGGTTTGGTATGTAAAAGAAAATGGGCCATGCATTTCTCTACTGTTATTTTTGGCCAATCGAATATTTAAAGTTATCGTAGTGTATACAGGGTGACTTGAATTTGCAGTTCAATTTAGCCACACTGTATAGACTTCTTTTGATACGCTGCTTTTTTTTTACTTATTAAATGTTGAATTTTACTGAACTGTAGTAAAAAATATTGGAATACAAAAATATTTTACTTTAAATATTCGATATGGTTGCCTTTAACGCAAACTATGGTCCTGAAACGGTCAATAAAAGAGTCGCACGCTGCACTTGTGAGCTATTGATATGATATTTTGTTTCATTCATGACGGAGGGCGTAGCAGTAGAGCGGTTTTGCATCAGGTGAGCTAGCAAATCATTGTGCAATCGGTGTGAACATTGGAACTTGCTCTTTTAACCAATCTTGATTAGCGCGTACTTTGTTCAGCGATGCTGAGTCTTTCTGTAATGTGCATTCTCGTTAACTGAAATATTTGTGTGCTTTTCCGTTAAACATTGACAATCATTCCGATGATACGGTCCAAAAACACTAGCGATGTCCGGTCATCATAGTAGCAGCCCATTCGAATGTGCAAATTAAATTATGACCTTTCTGGTGAGGTAGACACGATATTAACAAATGAAACAATTCGAAAATTTCCTTTTCAGGGCAAACGATATGTGGCAACTGGACACGTTTGTGCAAATGCGAATCACTCTATCGAGTCTAACTTTTTTTCATCATCTTTTCATTTTTTATATTTGTAAGGCTTCATTTTGAGATTCATTTTCTAATATTCATTAAATGGTTGTTTTTGAAATGTTCTGGTCACCAGCCATTTTTCTGCTTTTCCGCTGAGGATTTCGTTGAGCTAGAGTCTTTAGTTTTCGAACGATAGTGTCGGCGTAAGTCTTTAATCGTACGATCAATATAGCCTTGTCCCTCTCAAGCTAAATATACCGCAAACACACTATTAAGTTTGAGTTACATTGCAGATAACAATTTTTTCACACACCTGAGGAGTAAAAGCCTCCGACAGTTTGTAAACAATAAAATTACTTTGAATCCAAATCTTATCGAAAGCCTTTTTATGATCAATGAAGCAAGCTCCTGTGTCGAATTGTTTAAGAGTTGTTTAGCATAATGTTGAAAGGGGTGCAATATTCAAGAATAGTTTCTAAATTTATCTTTTTTTAGCACTATATTGGGTATTTTATCTAAGCTTACTGTCGCTCATGTCATTCGCCTTCTTGGAATTGCTAAATGAGGTTTTAGTAATTTGAATGCTGTCGAACCTAATTTTTATTTAAAAAAAAAAGTGGTTGAAGCAGTCTGGGACTTACAAATGGACCATATTATTTTGAGGAATCTGCTTTTGGAGCATTAATTGTTTCAAAGTGAGCTTCTATAACATCTAGAATATCATTCCTATCTTTGACTATATAACAGTTTGAGGTCGCGTCTATTTCCAAATTATTTAAATTAAAGCTTGCCTCTCGTAATATTTGCACAGAGTTAAACGTTACATTAAGGTGACGAATCAGCAATTGTCTTCTTTTAGAAATGCATTTTTTTAACTACCGAAAACTTTGTAGAATCTTTTGCGTTAAGGGAAGTAAGTTTCTATTCCAATTGGGTATTAAAATGGTCAGCTTTTTGATCATTTTAAGTTTAACTCGCGCTAGATTGAGTATGTCAGCAATAAGAACAATTTCCAAACGGTTGTGTTTTTTAATTGTTAAGAGTATAATGCTTCTTTTGTCTAAGTACAGTTTTGATTATAGGTATATTTGAGATATATTGCGTAGCATAGCCGGACTTACTTATAAGCACATTTTTCTCTACGGCCGATAAAATTACTTTCTGTAACTTTGCAAAATGCATGTTAATCTCATGGTTGCTTAAGTTTCTGTCAATTGAAGTTTGTACCTCATTCATAAGAAATGTATTTAAGTTGGTCTTAAATTTTTTCCAATTATAGTTTAAGGGTCTAACAGGTAGATAAACGGAAATATTGAACGGAAATATTGAATCAAAAATGGACAGATTTATGTGCTTATTTATTATTCTGGATTTCTTTTAGGTTTGCGTAAGTTTTAACATTTGCCAGAGCTACATTTGCAACATTTGAATAGCACTTTTGGGGCGACCATAATTGGCTTCGTTAACTTACCGAACTTTTGTTAGCCACTCGTAAAAGTATTTCATTTCAATGTAATATATTTTTCAACAATTTCAAATAAATTCGCTTCTATTGCTAATTTTAGTTTAGAAGCTTTTTTTTCTTGTTTTAATTAACATTTTCTGCTGTGTGATTTTCACCTGTGCAGCTGTTGGCATGCATTGCGTATACGACACGTAATATTACGTATGTCATACACGGTGCGCCAACTGCCGGTAACATGTGCGCTGTTGCGGTGTGTCATGAGCATAAAATAATGCTGTGCAAAGCGTTTTATATGTATTTATTCCTAATAATGTTTCATTTTCAAGTCTTGGCATTTGGCCAGCGTAATTTGTATGACTAAGCAGCAGCACCAGCAGCAGCAGCAGCAGCAGCAGCAGCAGCAGCAGCAGCAGCAATGGGGCAGCACATGGTCTTTAGCTAAAATTTTAGCCGGCTATTTGATTTAGTTTTATGTTATTGTTAAATTTTGCAGAGAGTTTTCCAATTTTCCACCATTCTCCACCTATAATTTAATGCGCGCGTGCAAAACTGCGTATACGTAATATTTCAATGCGTTAATACGATTCGATTCGATTCCATTCTAACCATTAAATATTGCTTAAACGTGCTTCATTCATACGTTCATTCATTCATTCAATCATTCATTTCATTAAATACATGCTACAAGAAAATAGTGAAAACGCGTAGCATTAAAACCAATTCAGAGTCACATTTGGCTTTTAATGTGCATAATTAAGCATTAATTACAGCACGGAGAATTGCAACGTATGAAACAGCAGCTGTAAACTGTCCGGGTGTCGTTATTTTATTTTCCGCTGACCATTAAGCACACATTTGATCTGCGTGTGTGTATAATTTAAGCATTTAATTACGCATTTATTATGATTTTGTGGCCATTTTTTGATGTAGTAATTGCTTAAACGAATGAACTCGTTCGGTAGAAAGTCAGTGAAATGAAAGTGAAAATGAATTTTTATAACCTGTGAAACCGTTATAGAGTATAGAGGGTATTTTAAGATTGTGCAAATGTTTGCAACAGCCAAAATAAAGCGTGATTTCAGATACATAATCTTCATCGGCATCAACAGTTGAGCAGACTAAAAGGAACATTGCCATAAATCTTGAACTTATCTTATAGCTGATAAGGCGTAGCTCTCATATAAAACTTAAAAAAAAAACATTTTTTTTTTCAGAGAAAAAAAAATTCACCAAAGTTAATCATCAAAATGAAATTTTTTGACGTGAATGCAAGCGTGAGGGGGCGAGATACAGCGATTAAATATGCACGAATAATATTTATTTGTAGTTGTAATTTATTTATTTTTATTTGAACCTAGTCTATTGTAATCTGTTTTCATCAATGTTTTCTTATGACGTTATCACGTAAAATTATCGTCCGTAAACCGACTTTACAGACAGTCATTTTTTTTTTTTCATCAAAAAAACTAATCAAAAAGACATGCTTGAAAATATCATTTTGATATTTTAATATTAATATAACATTAAAAAAAGAAAACTAGAGTTCTCCTAGTGGTCGAAATTCGAGCTTTTGTCTTTAAAATACCCAATAATAAAAGTAAATCAACGCAGTCCAGCCATAGCCTCATGGGACGAACACCTTCGTGTTTCACACACATACGAACGAACGTTTGCCGAAGTGAGGCTGCTTGATGCTAAAGAGTAGCAAAAATTTGAATTAGTTACGTTGCATTGGTGTTGTATTTTGGCACACTGTAAAAATTAGGACTCAGAAATAATTCACACTTTGGGTGTTTCCCTTCTGGACAGTCCAGCTCTAATGTCCACCCAGAAACAGAGCGGCAATAAGTTAGCCACTTATTTTTAAAAATTGATGCGCAGTTATGCAATTAATTAATTCACAGTTATGAAAGAAAAATTTTTTTTTTTGTTGATGAGCTGGCATTCGAACCACGACAAGCTAAGACCAACGGCACTGGCTTGCAAAGTTATATTATCTCTCGCTTAACAGAGTTGAGTCACAACCAATAATTTTCTCAACGGCGCCCGCCGCATACACAAAAATAATATTTTTTTGTTTAAATTTTTGATTTTGATCTTTCTTGCACCTATTCTGTCTCCGTCGTATCTTATAGTTTCAATATTTTCGAAGTATCGGATGATATGAATGCAGGTCAATACAACGTTTATCATATATGTAATTTAGAAAGTTTTCGTATAATTTTATGATATTGATATGAATAATGTTCGAATGATATGAAAAAATTGATATTTAAAAATTGATGCGACAATATCGAATTGATATCGATCCTTTTTTTCTCTATGTATAAACAACAAGTTTGTAGTAAATAGTGCTTACGTTTAACCCGATTATCTATGTCATGTAGTTCTAAATTAGACCATTACAGTATATACCCATCACACATGTCTATAGTTTAATACAAGACTGAGTATCTCGTATTTGCCTTGTTAGATTTTTTATTTTGTTTGTTATTTCTTTGGTTTCGCTGTTGTTTCGTTTTTCATTTGTCAATTTTTAGAAAGAGTTCACTTTCCTTCAGTTGACCTGCATTCCAAATGAAAGTGCTAAATAATGTCGAGAAATTGCCGCAGCTATGCTGCTTGTCAATTAACGCAGTTGCCACACGATACAGATAGAACCACACAAAGCGGCAGCTAAATGAAAAGTGAAATGCAGCATCTGCCATAGTTGTACTATATATATATATATATATATATATATATATATATATATATATATATATATATATATATATATATATATATATATATATATATATATATATATATATATATATATATATATATATATATATATATATATATATATATATATATATATATATATATATATATATATATATATATATATATATATATATATATATATATATATATATATATATATATATATATATATATATAGCTATATATATATATATATATATATATATATATATATATCGCGCGCGATCGATCGCGCGCGCGCGCGCGCGCGCGCGCGCGCGCGCGCGCGCGCGCGCGCGCGCGCGCGCGGGAGAGAGAGAGAGAGAGAGAGAGAGAGAGAGAGAGAGAGAGAGATATATATATATATATATATATATATATATATATATATATATATATATATATATATATATATATATATATATATATATATATATATATATATATATATATATATATATATATATATATATATATATATATATATATATATATATATATATATATATATATATATATATATATATATATATATATATATATATATATATATATATATATATATATATATATATATATATATATATATATATATATATGTATACTTGTACATATACAAATTCATGTAAAGCTTTCGAAAAGTTTGTCAATTTCCTTCGATTCTTGCTAAACCCTTTATGGAGACTTTTTGGAGCCGGTATTTGTTCACGAATCGCAATTTGAAGTTAACGTTTTCTCTAGTTTTTTTTTATACTTTTCACTCGTAGCCATGTCTGGCTGTCTGTCTGTCTGTCTGTCTGTCTGTCTGAAAGCGAACATGGAGACTTTCTGTGAATGAACATGACACGCCCAGTTTTATTGGTAGCCACCATACAATTTCACCGGTTTTCAATGAAAAACTTTTTAATTACAATCAATATCAACTTGAAATTCGATATGGTGGTTTCTGTTGGACGAAAGCTGTATCAATGGACATATATTATATATTGGGGGTAGCACCTATAAAATATAGTTCACCGCTCACTTTTAATTTTTTCATGGTGACTCCTTATGGACGGAAGTTTCAGATAGTTATTAATGAGCGTGTCCTACTCAGTTTGTGAATTTTACCTGGCTTATGAAATGTTGGTCTCAAGCTCATCTAACGTTTTTGGCACAAATCATAACGGAGAGTATGAAACGTTGCATGATGAAATGGAAAACTATACTAAATATTTTGACAGTTGAATGTCATCAACATATCAGACAGTATCTATTGAAAAACTATCAAAGCTATTTGGTCACCCGTTATAAAAATATTTTTATTTTCAACAAATTTTGGTAATTGATCCTTACACATACATAAAAATCTTTGTCCATCTGACTGATTCATCAAAGCCGAGCGGAGTCTACTAATGAGTAATTGAAATCTGATTTCTGGATGGTAGTTTCCTTTTTTGGTGAACACGCTCACTAATGTCATGATTTGGGCAATTCGTTCACCAAGGGAGGAAAAGGGGTTAAAAGGGTTTTCAAACACGATTTGTATACTCTACACAACAAATAATTAAACACCTGTTTTGGAAAATGGGGGAACATTTTTTTCAAATTTAGTGTTTCGCCGATTTTAAGTGTCCATATCTGATCTAGCATAAGGACCCAATTTTTGCTGATGTGAACTGTAAAGGGACATAAAAGTTTCGGTTGAACCATACGAAATATTATATAAATTTTTATATTGTTCTATAAATTTGACACAATTGAAAAAGTGGAACTAGTCACAAACGTATTGTTAGTTTTTTTTTGTTTAGCGAATTTAGTTTTTTTTTATATTTTTATTTATATGTCACTGTAACCCCTCAAACGTTTACTAGGCTCTGTCATGGCGATAGGGCGGTTGAGTGTGTTCACAGCCAATGCTTGCAATTGAAAACGTTGTTGTTGTTGTTGTTGTTGTTGTTGTCAATGTCACTCTGAATTGTTCTTGTTTTTGTTGCACTGTTGCAGCTGCCTTTGATGTCTGATGCTGCGTTTCTCGCATCCTTTCTCCTCTTTTCAATTACTTTTTTTCTATTTCTATGTTGTTTTCGCTCTTTCCTTTCCTTTCCTTTCCTTTCCGTTCCGTTCCCTTCCTATCCTCTTATTTTATTTACTTTTTTTTTCAATTAACATTGCAGCATGGCACTTGTGCCATTTTCTGTTTCATTTCATTTTTTATTAATTTTCATTTTCTCTCTCTTTCTTATTGTAAGTTGCTATTTTATTGTCATTGCTTTCACTTTTCTTGTCAGTCGAGTGGTATATTGTTTTCTCTTTCTCTCTTTTTCTTCTGACATTTTATTTATTAGATTGCAGTACACACTCAGAACATAGTTTTTTTGTTTTCTCCATAAAAAAGCACTGAAAAGCGTTTGTAATTCGCCAATAACGCTCAAATAAAAGGGAGGACCCTCTCTACCAACATAAAGTGAAGGTTGGGCGTACAACTTTTTCTGGTATTGTCTTTTGGACTTTCTACTTGGTATTGTTAACGAACGATTTGAGTTTATTGCCAATCCTTAACGACTGCGAGCTGATAAGCTGTTCAATGCCAATCGTGTAAGGTGTATCAAAATCGACTATTGGTCATGAATTTTTACGAATTCCTAATGTTCCTAAACCACTTGACCGATTTATTTAAAATTTTAACAGTATAATCTTTATGACCGTATGTCTAAGATAGACTATAGGAAAGTTAGTTCCCATTTTGATTTTAGTACAAAGAATCACTACCTTCAAACACATAAAATTACGATACAAAGAAAAAATAATAATCTAAATATAAATAGGCAAGTGCAAAAAACGCTTAAACCCTTGTTAATCTTCTTGAACTCAACATAATCTCTTGATTTGTTGTTGTTGTTCTTGTTATTTTGTTCTAAAGGTTGTGAAGATGAGCAGGGACAATGTAATTTTTTTCTAAAGTATTGCGTTTCAAGTAGGTAAAAACCAGGTAACGCGCTCAAACAATCTGAAAGAACTCAGCGCTCTTCCTCTCTCAGCTCTCTCAATTTGCAAAGTTTTCACAACAAAAAAGTCAAAGTGAGTGACGCCATAGGAATAAACAACATTTTCATGTGTGGTCAGAATATAGTTAAGCAGCAAAAATAATTTTTTGCGCTCTTGCTTTCAATTAAAATCGACTTCAGCACTGTCTGTGTAAATAGTTAGTAGTTTGAAGAACAACATTTTCGCATTTTTTCTTCTTATAAATGCTTTGGACAAATAGATCGACACTGATAGTAACTTTTAACTTCTGGAAAGATATCAAATATTTATTATCGATTAAGCTAGTCAATCTATTATACAAATCTATAACAACATACTATCTAGAGAATCCAAGTTTTGAAAGTCAGTTAAAACTTTTTGAACTATTTTGAAAAGTTTTTACCAAGTAATATATACATAGATAACAAAAAAAAAAAAAAAAAATAAGAACTCACACATTTCATTAATTGATAAATATTTATTTAGACGCATTTAATTTAGACTATTTTGTGTTTTTTTTTTTAAATTATATTTGATCTATTTGCAAAATGTACTACCATTATAACGATCAAACTTTAAAATTAGCTCTTTAACTAATAAATTCTCGTCTTGTGTCAATATAGCGACATAATATAATTGATATGAATACATAAAGCAAAGTATGCTGCTCTTCTCACATTCCCCTTCTATCCTCACCATCGCTCATGCCATGCACTAATCTAAGAATGGCACATGCTGCTTCATTCTCTTTTATTATATGCAGATCACTGAATACACTTATACAATGTAAGGAAAGAGACAAAGTGAAGTATGCAAACGTCACTCGCATGTGTTTGCTGTTGTTATGTGCTGCTATGTCTGATGTACCCTCTCTTTTCCTTGCCTTTCAAATGCTGTGAATAATAAACGTTCACCTAAAACTTATTAGCACTTATAATACACAAATACTTTATACATATTCTTTTTTTAATTTATTGTATTACTGGTTTGTCGTTTGATAAAAATTATCTATGTTCACTGCTCAAGTATCACATACTATATAACTACTATCACTTACTATATAACTATAAACTAACTATAACTATAAAGGCGAGAAGATATTGTAGTACAAATTGTAAAGTTCTTATCTCACGATATGTAGTTTTCATTTTGATTATGAAGTATCTATTAAGGACATTCTTAGTAAGTATAACTGCTTTTACACCGCTTCTTATAGTTCGAAAACCACTCATCACAAAGTTGTGCAGGATATCATAACGTTGGATATCTTTAAAAAACTTTCACTCACTTTTTCCTAATTCTTAAATTTTAACTTATAAATATTTAGTAAGTAGTTTATTGTGTATAATTTTTTTGTTTTTTTTTTTTGTTATATTTTATTTCTGTTACTTAAAAAATTACACACAAAAAAACAACTCAGAACTACAATATAAATATCTTTACTTTTGTGAGTTTTTTTCTGTTGCGAAGAAAAGCAAGAAGCGCTGAAGTGAAACTGTCGAGCTGAAGTGCTGCAAAAGAGTTTCATAAAAAGAAAATGGAGGCAAGCACTTCCTTTTTAATTTTTCATCTTTGCTGTCGCTTTTCATTTATTTAGTTTATTTATCCTCGTATTTGTTCTAGTATTTTGCATTGCATCTTTTAAGATTTTCTTTTTATTAAGTGACATTTTTTACTTTATTTGCTGCCCGGGTTTTCTCCATTTCATTTATTGAATGCCTTAGAAACTGTGTCAAAGTGTTTTATTTATTATGCGATGCAATTGGCGAATGTCCTTTGCTGAGTGTCTCTGCGCATTCTTAAGTTTGTTACTTGAATTCACTTTATTTAATTGAAAGCAAAAGGCTTTAGGTCATACTATCGTCCAGTGGGTGGTATTATATCCATAAACTGTTTGGCTTGTATCTGAAATGGGTGTTGTAAGAAGAAGACGAAGCAGAAATAAGCAGAAATGCAAACTAATTTGCTTATTTGTCAAATACATAATAAACTTTGAACAATATTTGTTATTTGTATTTACTTAGATGAATTGAATTTATTTTCAGAAGAGTTTAATAGTGAGAGAGACTGAGTGAATTGGCAAGATGAAAAAGTGTAAGTGGCGCTTGTGCAAACAATGGGGCTTACGATTAATATAGGTCAATGTTTTATTTACAATGTTTGTCGCGATGAAGTGCCTGAAATTGAATTCCTTTGGATAAATGTCCTTTATTTTTAGCGCTTTTCCATGAAAACGAGTAGTTTAAAATTTCATTTATTTTTATTTAGACAATGCTGCAGAAGTTAAATATTTTTGAGAACATTTATAATAAGAATTAAATGGTTTAGCTTCAACTTTACTTATTAAGTATGTTTGAGCGAATTTCGAAAGTCACCATATTCCATATGCTACTTCCTGAAGTTCTTTAATATAACCGACCATTATTTTTGGGAAACACGTGTTTTGGTATGTTTGTTTTTTTTTTTTTTTGTATTGTATCGATGAAAGATATACCAAATTTGGAGTTTTTAGCTACATGAACAATAAAAAGGAATGTCAGAATGTAAGGATTGACGCAGGGTACACCAACTAATAACACAAACAAACAAATTTTCTACAATTACTTAAAAATGCAGGGCAAGTTTGTATGGGGCTACGCCTTATAGCAGTCCAATGTGGATCTATGTGGTGTATTTTATTAAAATGAGCCTAATTTGGACGGGGCTAGCCCTTAAAGTGGGATTGTCATGTTGATTTAATACAAGTTATATGAAGAGGATAAAGGAGATAGGAGAGAGGAGAGACTAAATATACAAACTTGAAGTCTCTATGCCTTATAGTCTCTAAAATCAGTTCGTTCAAAGAGTCCATCAGACCGACATGTCTATATCGACACCTCTTCCGATACTCATCAAGAATATATACTTTATAGGCTCTGACATGCCTCTTTCTGTCTGTTATAGACATTTCCACAAACAAAATATACCCTTTAACCATATTAATATCACTTATAATTCACAAAGAGTTTTTGCATATTTATAGTAATAAAAATAATAATATTTCTGCACTAACCTCTTAAAATTAACTACCAAATAAATGAGCATACTTTTATAACGAAATAACTTTAATAACGTCACGATGGTCGAATTTCGACCAAGAAGCGGACATAGTATTTATTATTCAGCGATGTTAACAAAATGACGCTAAGAACAATTTCACCGCGTTGTTCAACTGTGTAGTTCGGGCATGTCTATTGAAAACCCTTTAATATATGTAACGGGTCCGTCAATTTCGACAAACCAGCAAGATTTATTTAGATTATTCCTTACCATTTATTTGAAATCAGTTTATGAATACAATGTCGATTAAATGACCGCCTCCATTCGATTTTCACCCATTTGCGGACACACTAAGTACGTCAACATTCAAGCAAAAATTGACCGATGATGACTTTTAAGCACACTCAGGCCCAAACAGCGACTTTCTCAAAATGCAGTAGTGTTTCGTGAATGACTTGTGGGTTCTCAGTTTCCCAAATTCGACAATTTTGTTTATAGAATCCGCCAGAGAGTGTAAAAAGAGCTTCGTCCCTTATTAAAACATTTGCTCCAAAAATCGGGCTCGGTTTTCTTTCGTTGTTAGAATCTTTCGATTGTCGAAATCTGCTAAAAAATGAATATGGACGTACTGAAGGTCTAGATGGCTGACCCTGTACATAATAGTGTCTTCAAAAAATTTGTGAATACCATTTGATTTTCATTTAAGTATTTTACTCTCCTAGAAATGGCATATAATTTGATTATTCAAGTATTCTTTATAAAAATAATTTGAAAAGCTGCTTCACAAAATGTGAATTTACTAAAATATTCTCATTTAAAATTCAAATAAAATACTCAAAAATGCAATTCACAAATCATTATGTGAAGTGCCACAAGCACAACCATTTGTAAACCGACCGCTGGCAGCTGTGCATACTGGAATAGAACACAAAGTCTGATCGATAAGTTCAGGAATTTGCGCATTCAATTTTTAAAAATGAATAAAATGTTATTGAGGCTTATTTTTTGTACGATCAAACGAAAAATTAAGTATTATAAATTAGTGTTTTTAATATTTTATTGAGATATCGATATTTCGACAACATCGGTGCAATATTTTTGGGATACATCACTACTAAAACGGTACTTGTTTGCGGAAAATCATTGGGGTTGATCTTCATGAAATTCTTTAAAAAAAAAAAATAAAACCATGAAAAGGTTTCCAAAATATAAGGAAAATATGAAATCACAGAATTAAGAGGACGACCAATGGCAAAGTTTGAATACATAATAGAAACATAATACTGAATTTATATGAATTTTAGCTGGCTCAACGTCATTTTACATTGCGAAAGAAGGAAAAATGAACAACATTTTGTTTACACGGAAAAATGATTGGCTTTGATACACGTGTTTCAGGGTTTGCCAAACCCTTCATCAGTCGGATAGGCCGTACATTGCTAGTGAAAATCGTATTGTGTATTGAGTTAAATCTTATCGATGTAACTCTCGTTGAGCAGCACAGTCTCTTGAAAATTGTACCGAAATGTACCTAATACATATACAAGGTGTCGCAAAATAGGACATTATGGTTTGAAATCGTTATAAACTTTTAACTTTAATTTGAATATACAAATGGAAAATTTTATTGACTTAAACATGAAAGATAACGTCTTTCAAATGGTGGCCATTTTACGCTTCCCAAATTCCCATTTTCCATGCTCTTTCCTAAAATTTCAGGTTCATTACGAAAAGTGGTTTTCAATTGGAGGAAGCTCGATGGCTTATTGATGTACACTATTTCTTTCAAATAAACGAAAAAACAGTCGTCAGTGGTTATCCCCACGACAGCCAATTGAAGTTTCTCTTGCGCGGAAAATTGCGCAGATGGCCCGTTACAGAGCCATTATGTCCTTTGCACCCTGTACGCACCATCTCGCACTAATAGCCGTATGACACACGAATAATATGGACATATGTTTGAATTATTTGTTCATTCGGTCACTCTTTACACAACAAGCGTATTGGTGCACAATAAAACTAGAAAAAGAACAGAAATGAATAATGCAAAGACAATTGCTTTAGCATATCAAGCGCAAATGGTGAATATGCTCAATGCATGCATTTTTAAAATGCTTTCTTATATTAATTTTGTATATTTTAATAAAAACATAAACAAAAGTCAAGTGTGACTTATACGACTCGACGTGAAAAATCTTGCTGTATGTATATATAGCTATCCCTCTCGCACACTCTGTCACTTTAAAAATCCTAAAAAAAATGAAGGGGAAAGTGTGTGCTCATATTAATCGTGTGTCATATGGCTGTAATACTCGTGTAGGTCGTATAAGACATGACACTTATGCATGACATGCCAGTAATACAAAATATGGCAATACTCATCAGAATGAATGCTATTTTTTAACACTTAAGAATCAGACTTTATGAAATTTATAAATCATTGAAAGTGTCCACTCTTTTTTTGGAATTTAATTCTATTTTTAAACTAAGTTCTGAATCACCCTGTTGTTGCAAAATCTAAATCTGTCAGAAAATTAATTGCATGAGTACCCATACTATATATAGTAAGTGAAGCGCAATTGCCTATATAATTTATGTTGTCACATGTGTACGATCATTTTAGTGCATACTGAAGAGACACATTAATAACATTTATAACTTTTGAATCGGAACTTCTGTAGTAACTTCCAACACTATAAACAACGCACAGTACCACCACAGAAATCTGCTTACCAAATTCAAATTGCAGTGTGAAAATTTGCATGGGAAATCAGTTTCTAAAACATGCACACAGAAACAGAATAGTTGAAAGCTCATTAATGTTTAATGCCAACAACTTGTACTACACACACAGATACTATACATATATAGAAACAAGTATGCATAGTCATAGGAAATGATTTAAACTCGTTCTATTTCATTCTTGCTTAAAGGTCGCACACACAATGCCAATTATGCGCTCTACCACATCGGGCAGCAGGCAACGCCCGGCGTAAAACAATTCACGGAAACGGGTAAAACCGAAATTCTCGACAGCATTGCAGGTGAACAGCAACAACAACAACTGCAACAGCAGAGCACAAAAACCTCGGCCTCATCATCATCACCATCATCGTCGTCATCAGCAGCAGCAGCAGCAGCAGCAGCCGCAGCCGCATCTACGGAACGTAATGTTTTCGATGAATTCATCCTGCCCGGAATACAACTGGGTGCCGGACGCAGCGAGGCGAAACTCTTTGTAGACAGCAATCACAGCTTGGTATCGCTAATGACGCGCATTGTACCTTCGCCGGATTGGTTCATCGGCGTCGATTCGTTTGAGGTGAGCGTGTGAACAAGTCACTGAAATGTGTGTCAGTTGGGTGCAGAGTTCTGCAGTAAGGATTCATTCATTTGTTCTGGAGTGCGTGCCACGGCATATTTGGTGCACATAATCAAAACGCAAACAACTGAATTTCATTTTCCATTTGGTTTTCACTTTTCATCTCTTTTTTTTTTTTTTTTTTTTTGGTTTTTTCTTCACCTTATTTGACAGCTCTGTGTTGGTGGCTCTTGGATCGATACTGTAACCGTTGAACTGGATCCGCTTGATGCAGGCACCGACAATGGTTTCACCTTTACTGCACCCAATTGGCCGACAGCACCACAGGGTGTTATCTATCGTATCACATCGCGATATCCAGCGCATCCGGCGGGCAGTTTCTACTATCCGAAGAGCAAACGACTGCCTCCAATTGCAACGTTTCAGTTTATTAAGGTAAGTTATTGAATGAACTTTTTAGCTTAAATCGGACAGCAGCTTTAACAAGTTAATTAGCTACAAATTAACACGAACATGCAGCCACATAGATGAGTATAATGTATATAATCGTATATATTGATACATGTGTCTCTGTGAGTGTTCGTAATGAGCTCTTACGAAATTTCGTGCAAAAAAAAACTGCATGATTTTATATATTTCTATCTTTGTGACTACGAGATACGCTGTAATCGGTCCAACCGTTTCAACTTGGTCAATAGATGGGAATATCTTTTGAAGTGGTCCGATCTGCCTTATGTAATCTGCACTTATTTTATCTGGCTTAACATAGACATCATGCACCCCAATTTGCGTGCTTCTAGTTTGAAAATCAAAACGTTTTTTGTACAAAATTTTTAGTAAGAGTCGAACTATGCAAGTTTTTAAGCTCCTTCTTTTTTAAGTTCAAAGATCTAATTGTTCTTACAGTTGAACGGAAATGGCTGCATCGACTCTCTATTTACTTACTTATATAACAAAATATGTATTTTTTCACATGTTTTAAATAAACTCCTTGAACTCTAGGCACCTTTAAACTAACTTCTTTTTACTCTCCACACAAGAACTCATCATTTTGAATAATAGCTTCGAACAAGCTAAGCCGTTCAGCGATATTATGGACAATCTGTGATTTTTTTTATATCCTAAGGGCCATAATTCTAACATTTTACGAGCACAATAATAAAAATACATTAATAAAATAAAAATACATTCCCATAAGAAAATACTACCTCCTATATGGTAAAATTTTTGGATCCATTTCATGACCATGAATGTAAAATGAATCCATCATAACACATCAGATGCCAATCTGTAGTTGCATCAGTGCATTTCTCCGGGTGAATTGGCGGTAATCTTCTAACTTAGGCCTGTCTGTCTATCTTTCATGTATGATTTGAAGGCCTGTCTAACATAAACTTAATGATGGAGACTGTTCAAAATTTAATCATAGTAATGAAACATAATACTTTTCAGAAACAAACTTCGATGTTTAATGGACTTTTGAGCTTGCTTCCGTAACATGTTTATATTATGTTCAAGAATGTACAAATTTTCACTACGTATTTATATGGAACCTCTGTATACTTGAGCAGTTAATATATATATTTCTGGCTATCAATATTGGATATTTTATAAGAATTTATGAAATAGAAGTCATTAGAAGTAAAGCACTAGAGTCGCATCTAGAATATTTTATCTTTAAAAGGCGTTATGCTAAAGTAATGTACTACACTACAGTATCGCATATTGATCAGCGGTTGGTGATTCTTTTTGTGCTAGAAGTTATTGTCAGATTAATATTGTATTAAATTTTTTTTTTTGTTCCGTGTTTTGTACAAAAAATATTTGAAAGCACAGTATTTTGTGTTTGTTGAACTGTCAAAATGTACGTAGCATAGCGAAGGAAGTATCGGAGAAACCATAGGGTATATGTTTACTTGATCAGCACAACAAGACTTGTCGATCGAGCTATGTCCGTCCAGTTGTCTGTATGTCTGTCTGTCGGAATAAAATATTATATTCTAGAGATGACTTAGAGAAACTTGTTAAACTTGTCAAACATGATGCACCGTGTGAACATGCCTGAAACTACGTATTTCTTATCTAGTTTAGATACATTTAATGAAATTGCTAATTCCATGAAATATTAAAATCAGTGTTTATGCGATAAGCTGAAACCTGCCATCTTAACCCGATATATGATTCGAGGTGGCCACATTGATAAGCAAAAGTACATATCAAAAATGTAAAAAATGAAATGTAAATAAATATTAAATCCTATCAAATATATTATAAACGCGTTTGTGTGGATGTTTGTTACTCTTTCACGCAAAAACTACGGAATGGATTTTAATAAAACTTTACAATAATATAGTTCATATATCAGAATAACAAATACGCTATAATTTATGAAGATTAAATTAACGCATATATTTAATTAATTTAAAAGAAGCACAGCGCAAACATTTTAATCACATTTACTGACTTTTGTAGACGATAAAAAGCTGATAGCTACAAAGTTGTCTAGCGATCATGTGTTTGCATTAAATGGTCATGTGTGCGAGATGATATTAGAGAGGCAGAGAATGAAAGAAAACCGTTGGCTTTTTGAAAGTGTAAAATTTAAACTTTCAAAAAGCCAACGGTTTTCTTTCATTCTCTGCCTCTATCAAATTTTTGTTAATAGAATTTGGGTTTTAATATAATTCAAAAATAAGCATTTGTTTAAAAAGTATGCATCTATATGCCGCTTATCTGAATAAGTTCCAAAAATTATTCTATAATTTTGTATATGTAAAAGGAAAATTTATATTTATATACATATGAGAATAGGTCGTTAAGTATTTTTCATTCCACCCCTTATTTTTTAATCGCGAACAATTTTAGTACCCGTGGGGGCATGAAGAAGGGCAGCAACGCACCAGGTACTAACTTGTACTAATATAAAATGCAGAAAATGCCAGAATAAGGCAAATTTGCTAACTATTTCGCTGTTGCCGCAGTTGGATACTAAAAACGAGGGCAAGCCTCCTCTAACTCAAATTGTACGCCAACAGGTGGCAACGACAAAAGAATATCATAAAATAGCAAGAAATTAATTAAAGTTTTCGTGATAATTTATTCTTTAATAAAAAGCGTTTATATGGATATTTTTTGACTTACCATGAAATGTTTTCATGAATAATCTCAACCAGTTCAATATTAATCGACTGTTTTTGTCAGTTATCGGCCCGATTATTTGTTAATTTGACTACTCGCTTCTGTTTTATCGATCCCATGTCAACAATCTGTTAATATCACCAGCTGTTTTGTCATTATCCGTACTAATATTATTAATGAGAAAGTAACTTTGTCATTCTGTCTGATACCTTACCACGCCTAGGCCGCTGGACCAATTTTTATGAATTTTGGTATA
This sequence comes from Leucophenga montana, assembly GCA_035044765.1. Classification (NCBI taxonomy): domain Eukaryota; kingdom Metazoa; phylum Arthropoda; class Insecta; order Diptera; family Drosophilidae; genus Leucophenga; species Leucophenga montana. The sequence goes on from JAWNNQ010001139.1 coordinate 686,215, forward strand.
CAGATATATGGGACTTTGGAGACTACTTTTTGTCGCGCAAAACAAAACTTGGAGGGGATGAAAGTTTGTATGGGGAACCAATGATTTCATAAGTTAGGGATGCAAAAATTCATTATATTTATATTTTTGCCAAAAATTGAAAAATGTATCTGTGTTTTTGACCAATCAAAAATAAATATTTTTTTTTTTACATACCTTTCTACAATATATCTGCTATATCTAAGAGACAGGTAAAGTCTTGGGCGCAGGCTCAGATTAAACCATATGAACGCGTGTGATAGAAAAAGAAGCAAGAGTATAAATATGATAGTATGGAGATTTATAAAATACTGGAGAAAAAATAGGCTACTCGAAGTACTAATTCTACGCAGACGAAGTCGCGGGTGCCAGCTAATAAAATAATAAAATTGAACAATGAATGCGAGCGCAGTGTAAAAAATGTGAAAATATTTTCCAATTTATGAATTCAATATACTCATAGTAATGCTTGCATTCCATATTTTAGAAATGAAAATATTTTAACTTTTTGTTTTTAATTTAACAACCAAAAATTTATATCGGTTTATTTAAAGAATATTAAAATCAAGTTGGCAGTACTTAAACTTATACGAGTAAAGACAGTCTGAAAAACCGCATGGATCTTATATAAAAAAAACTATATTTACGAAGCGAATATATACCTAACATATGTGTAGGGTATTAAAATAATGTTTTTTTCTTGTATATTTCATCATTTTTTCTTGGTGTTTTCGTAAAATAAAAATCAAAGTGCTAATGAGCCATTAACATTTCAATGGTTTGCCACGCCAGCAGCGAAGAGTTCGCATTTGTGGGCGTTGCGTCATGTGCGTGTTAATGCCTTCAAATAAATCACCAATGCCGACATTTGAGCAACTGTTGCAGCTCTGAAATTATCGCTGAAAAAAAGCAGAAAAAAAGCAAAAAAGGCGAGCTACGAAACTGTTTAATTACGCTAAAATTACTTCCCAAATGTGTTTTTATGCATAAAGGAAAAAAAAGAGCGTCAGATTGTTATTTATTTAGCATTATGTGCTGCAAATGTTTATCACTCTATATACAAGTATATATTTATGTAGATATTTTTAACTCCACATGTATGTATGTGTCGTAGATACAATATATACTCGGGTACATTGTGGCTTCAGTGGTGTTAAAGGCATATGCTCCTGTTTCGTTCTGCTAGCAATTATAAAGCCATTTGATGGCCATTTTAAGTGACTTTTGTTGCTGCGATTTCCGCCATAATTGTGGTTCTTATATGCCTCCATGGGTATATATTTACTTTCGTATTTGTGTATGCGTCGAGTTTATCCGTGTGGCACGGAAATGTCTGTAATTAGTAGTTATTGTTGTTGGCATTAAGTATCCACGCATATGTTGGCTGCTATATTTGGTACTGCGATGTATATAAATTAATTTTTGCGTTGAAATGTGAGCGATTGTTAAATGGGTGCGAAGAAAATTAGATTTAGATTATATATATAGTATGTTAAGTATAACATTTTATTAATATGAAAATTGTAGATTTATAGCTTTATTCTGGCAGCATTCACAATTTATACCTACTTTTTGAAATTTAAGCAAAATTCGTTAGTTTAGATTGTACCTATTTATAATCAACAACTTTTGAACCATAGGAAAAACATAATTTTTTTCGACATGTACCATCTAATACTAGTTTCAAAATTCGAGCAATCTTTATCATTAAGTTTGTGATGGACAGCCAGACAGAAGCACAGAAGCACATTAAAAAAGAGTTTGACATCAAACGCAATCTTGTGATAACATTGAAGTATTGTTTGGTATTGGTTTACCACAATACGATCAAGGTCCTGCACTGTTTCATATCCGTGGATGAAACATGAATCCAACGCAGTAGTTGAAACAGTGGGTGTCTCTGGCTGGATCGGCATGATAACTATCTGACTGCTGTCCGTCTGCTTTCAATGGCTTTCAAACACAGAAACTATATGCTGCAAATTGTTCAAATGTTGACAGTAGTCTAATGATAGCTGGTACCACTCTGAAGTAAAAACCGTTCAAAAAGTATAAACGCCATCCGACATCAGGTCGGGTATTTTTGGGACTACCCTCGTATGTATGTATATGTACATCGGACATCAGTATATGTACGACATAGAAAGAAATTGAGTGATACAGAGACTGAGATTGAGGAAGAGCAAGAGCAAGAGGAAGAGGAAGAGGAAGCAACTTGAATTTATAAAATCGAAAAGGGAAAACCGAGCGACAAGTGAGCACGATAATACTGCTTTTATTTCTTTATGCATTTTTGTGCACGTAAGGTGAAAATATCCACTAAATGGGTAGTTATTGCTGTCGGCCGGGATGTGTTTCAGGACGTCCGTATAGACCCTTGCATGGTTTCTACGTCCATCGTTGATACTGTTCTAAAAGTTGCACGGTGCCACAAAAATTTAGTCGACAAATCTTTCACAAGTGTTGATTGTTGCGCTATCGTATTTTTGTGCATAGTATATTGGATACTTCCTACGGCATACCCTCACATATTTAGTCAAGATGCGCTAAATAGAAGTTTTAGAATTACTCAAATCCAAATGCCTAACCTTACACGAGATAAAAAATCTTCAGCAGAAACTTGGTTCAGCAATTTAGACGTTTCGGTAAAGGTTTCAGCAAGTTTAAAACAAATCTTCATATTGGTGCTCACTTTATATACAAGTATATAAAACAAACGTACTGTCAATGTTTCTTTACATACGCAGTAAATCACACATAGTGGGTGCTACCAGAAAATACGCTATTCGAAAAATACTGTTTTTTTGGTACGCACCTTGTATAGACTCTCGTTGTTCAAACTTAGAAAGAATTGACGGACATGCAGATGGACATAGCTATATTCACTGCACTTTTAATACTGATTTAATATATATAAACTTTATGGGCTTTAATATGCCTCTGGCTATCTGTTGCATACATTTGCAGAAACTTAGGAAACCCTTGACCCGAGGGCGAGGTATTATTAACATATAGATGGGACAATACATATTATCCAAAAAAAGGGCAATAACTTGAGCTGCCTGTATCTAATAAGAATCTAGTAACCAATTTTTATAACTCCAGCTTTTATACGCGTAGTATCTGTAATGAATTGTTTCTTAGCTTCAAACAGGCTGACAGTCGGACAGACAGACAGACAGACAGACAGACAGACAGACAGACAGACAGACAGAGGAACATGGCTATATCGACTGCAACTACACTATCTGAAATTCAAACAATAATAGATGTTTAATTTCGAACCAGTTCCGTTGTGCTACTAATTAGATAAAGCATCTACCAAACAATGCGACTTAAAGTCAGACTCTACGCTAAATTACACACAGCGATGTACAAATTGTATGTGCAACTTTATTGTGCGACTACTACTGCCAACACATAAACTTCATGCTGCAAATAGCACAAAGTGGCAGCACTTTGTGTTGTTTTTGAACAAAGGGCGAGATACTCTGACTAGAATTGTAGTACCAAGTAAAGAGGATTATACAAACACAAACAGCATGTGTCGAACGTGCGGTCATTATACTCTATTTTATTTGTTACTTGACTATTTAAGGCTTTTGGCTATTTTCCACATTACTTTGTAGCGCAACTAATTTCGCTTTTATTTGCTGCAGTGGCACGTTTTACTTCAAAAATGGGGGGAGGGAGGGTCCTATATAAATGCCTAAAGTATTGCTACGCCTTTTTATTTGCTGGATACTTTTTTCTTCTGGCAGTACTACTATTAGATGCTAACTGGTATACATCGCTCTAGTTCTTTTTGCGCAATTTCAGTGCCAGTCTGCTTGATTTTTATGGCGCGCCGAAATGTGAAAGATTTTTTTGTGTGTAATATATGCGTTTTTTATTGCCTAAAAGCACAAATATGCTGACTGACTGTTGCGGCAGTGGTTTTACTTTTGATAGTTATGAGCAGTTTTAGTGTTTTCTATGTTCTATACACAGAGAAACACATATATGTATGTAGGTATATAATTATTTTGTTATTTTGTGTACGCCATGTGCGCATTTGGTTTGAGAAAAGATACAAAAAAAAAGAGACAAATCGGAAGTAATGCATTTGTAAGCTATTATTTATGTATGACATACACTACTAAAGTGAGAAAGAGAGTGCCCGAAAGAGAGCAGAAGGGAGATAGAAGCAAGGAAGCATTAAGGAAGCTTGTGTCCTTTCTCTGCTGCTGTTACTGCTTCAATATAATCGAGCTTGGCATATTTGTGCGTCATTTACACATTCCGAACGTATTTAATCTCAACGCCATGGTATTTTCCTTCTTTTGTCATCTCTTTTCAACATAGTCTCCTTCCACTTCTCTCTTTCGTTACTTATTTTTGCTTTTCTGTGTGTGTGTGTGTGTGTGTGTGTGTGTATGTGTGTGTGTGTGTGTATGTTTGCATGTAATCCACAAGGAATTTCACAGTTTTTCTAACTGAGATTTCGTATTTTAATGCTACAAAGCCTGCGCAACCACTGCCATGGATAAAAGGTAGCTGCCAGTGGTGTACCAAAAAAAGGAGTGTCGGAGGACTTAAATGACTCCTTCTTTTTGAAATTTAAATATTGTTAAATATGGTCGAAGGTTTTTTTTGGCAAATTTTCACACTTAAGCGAATTCAGTTTCGGTAACGTGATCTGCATTTCGCTTTCAGAACAATTTCACTATTTGAGCTTATCAGATCTTGAGAATATGAATTTCATAGTACCAACTCAAAGTGAATTCAAATCGCGAAAATCTTCTGAATGTGAAGTACGGGCCATTTTAAGAACACCGAATCCGAATAATTTATTCCGATTCGAAAACCGGAACACGGGGGATAGTTTAAGACTGCAGTCTGGACTAGTATATAAATTGAGGTCGCCTGTCGCTCATATCTGTATGTTAGCCCCAATCTTAGAAATAACTGCGGAGATTTTCATTTGATTTTTACAAGTAGAAAATTTATTATATCTCAGAAATTTTCAACGCAGATGTATGAGATTTGGTACATATGTAAAGGACACCGTGAAAAATATGAATGCAAGGCACGCCGACAATTTGAAATAATGAAAATTTGAGCCTGCAAAGTTCTCCCAATGATGTCGTATATCGAATAGATACAAGGCCTTACCCAGGATTTTCTCTAGGGTGGCTGTTCTGGCTTACAGAATTTTTTTCCTTGATTCTTAAAATGTATGGCTATAAAAGTACAAATGATTTCCAGTATCGTTCCTAATTAGAGCATATATTAGAATCTCTTTTTGAGTGAATAGTATTTTTACGGTGGGGTCACTAGCCCAACGCAGCCTGTTTTATGTCCAAATTGTGACATATTAAATTTTATATAAGAGAGTTTTTCTCTTCGCCCGACTACAGATTATCAGCCACTTACAGAGAGTAAATTTACTTGTTTCTAGCAGTCCCATAAAGAGGATACAGTCACAGCTACGGCGCGTACACCGGAATGTTACATGTTGGTTCCCTTGCGTATCTACAGATTAATCTATAGCACAAAATAAGACTAAAAACTCTTGCACGTTCAAAGTGACCTAACGAAAATTATAAATTTACTGTGTTTTGAGCACTTCACTCAATTATCACCCGCTGCAGCTCTTACTCGGGGTTTTTTTCAAACTTTTCAAAATAAGTAGTTATACGAGCGTTGCCATTTATATAGTGCGATTAATAATGAAAAAAAAAACAGAAATTTATCATTGAAATGGCTTCATTGTTTTTTAAAACAATCTCCATTATGATCCATACACTTTTGCATCCATACACTTTTGAACAAAAAGAAGTCATTGCATTGTCGTGGTGGAGGATGTTCCGTCTACAGCGGTTATCTTTCATCCATTTTTCAAAAACATTCTGGCATTCAAAATTAACTATTCAACGTTACTCTAGTGACAGACGACCATTTATTTCTAAGAACAATTTTTGTTGGATTTGGATCATGGTGGAACACATACAGTCGATTGCTGTTTTGTTTCGGGTGAAACTATTTTTTTTTAAATTAAATTTTGATATTCAGGCGTTAAAGCTTTTATATGCAGGTTTGCCATGTTCAACTTTTGGAACTAATTTTTAATCCACTTCTACTGAACGGATTAAGCTGAAAACGGTCTTGCACGTGTGTGTGATATAATAAAATGTTTCACAACTTTTCATGATCCCACATTTTTACAATATATCGACATGCATAAATGTAGCTACCATTATACCAATTAAAATTTCCTGTGAAGTCTTTTAAATCTTCGGTTCCACCAAAGTAATTTTTTTTTTTATCAAAATTTTTGTTGATAATTTTGTTGTGCCTAGCCCCACAGCCGAGGTGGTTGGTACGTCACTGACAGCAATTTAGATTCACAAGTCGTCAGATTGAATGCTTACTTCCGCTTTTACAAAGGTGCTAAGTTTTGACTTCGACGACTCCTCTCCGACTTCAGAATTACATTCGAAAAATCGCAATAATAACGCAAACCCAACAACTTGAATAAACAAAAAAAAAATAAAAAAAAATGCGTACGACAGTACAAATTAAAATGCGCCACAACGCCTCAAAGTTGTGCTCTTTAGAAGAAGTGAAAGCAGTGACAGGATTCGTTCGTCGCCCTTCGTCACAGTAACGCTGAAATTAAAAACAAACAGTCGAAGACGACGACGATTCGTGGCTACCAATATTTGTGGTAAATTGAAATTAGCTACGCTGTCTTCTTTGCCGATAGTCAAGAAGTCGCTGCTGGCACCTGTCAGGTGTGAATCTGCACTTCTTTCTGTTTTGCATGCCGCGCACATAGCTTTTTGCTTACCGAATTAATATGCCGCACACACATACTGCCTTCAGCTGCTGCTGTTGCCACTACTGATTGAAGAAATTTTTGTTCATTTCTGATTGTTTTTCCCTACATTTTCTATTTGTATTGCAGCTAAAGGAATACGAATTGAGCGAAGTATTCAACTTTGCTGAGGATGATCGAAAATACGAAATGGTTAAGACACAGACACATCTCGAGACCGAACATAATCATGTCGAAATGAATAATGAACTGTCGGCAAGTATTGAGCGTGAGCGACAGACTGAATTTGGTGGCATCACCAGCGGCTTTGGAGGTGCTTCAGCTAATGGAAATGGAAAGGAGATGCAACTGGAGACGGAACGGGAGCGCATACGGTCAAAATTGTTGGCGAAAATGAATCCAATGTAAGTGAAATATCATATTTGTATCTTATAGTTTGAAAATTTGTGATGATTTGTAATTTTGAGTACTATTTCAAAAAGTATATCTAAAAGGGTTTTCTATATTAAATCGTGCTATTCTCATAAAAAGATTTTGTCCCTAAATACAGCATATGAGTGAACAACACGATTCACTAATACTAAAGCATTTGATGTAATTGGTTTGCTTACAAAACAGTGTCCAGAAATGTAGACGATGAAGTTTGTTTGTTTGCGTTACATAGATATATCCGTCTGTTCGAATGCTAAAATCTCGAAGACTGCCAAGCTTGTTCATATTTAGTCTCCTATTTTCACTTCAAAATATAAAAAAAAACACAATTTGCAGTTCTGTTAAATCTTTAGCAATAAACTCCAAATATTGTGTCCTAATAAAATATTCCATAGATACCATATACAAATCTATGGGAAAAAGAAAAAAATAATAACTTCGGTGTACCGAAGCTTTAATACTGTCCAGTTAGCATTGATAGCTGTGAACTTATTGATAACATGTGTCGAGAAAACAAGAAAAACGCTAAATTTTAAATCGTATTGTGAAACACAAAAGTGGGGGTTTAAATAGGGGTTACCCCAAAAAATGGGCGCTTCACGCCCAATAGTAGTTGTGTATCAAGCGACCATCTATGTATAAGATGCCACCATATTGAATTTCAAGTTAATATTACGTTTTCCATACAAATGCATAAAAAAGAGCTATGGGTTTATATGGGATTACCTCAAAAAAAGGGCGGAACATGCCCATTTGTTTATGTATGTTAAGCGGTTGTCTTTTAAAGGGCACCATATCGCATTTCAACCTAATATTGACATTAAAAAAGAAGTTTTCGTAGAAAAAGTCAAACCTTGGCAGTACGTTTGTATGGGGGCTACTCCAATCAGTGGGAGGGTCCCACCCATTAATGTATATGTCAATTATTAAGTTGATATTGACTACAATAAAAAAGTTTTTCATACAAAAAGTCAATAGTGGGCGATGGATTTGTATGCGGGCTACCCCAAAAAGTGGGCGTAGCGGGACAATCTTGACACTCTATTAAACTGCAATCAAAAGAAGTGTATGTGCAAAATTTCAACTGGATATCATAAAAATTGGCCCCCAAAAAATGCGCAACAACATACAAACAGACAGGCGGACAGACAGACGGACAAACAGACAGACAGACGGACATGGCTAGATCGACTCGTCTCGTCGAGCTGATCAAGAATATATATACTTTATCTGTCTACGATGCTTCCTTCAATGCGTTACAAACTTTCAGTCAAACCATAATACCACTTCATACTATGTGTGAATGGTATAAAAATAAATGTAAAACGTAATAACATAAAAGTGGAATGTAAGTTTGTTATGACATTCCCCTAAAAGTGGGCGTCATACGCCACTTGATAATTATACGTCTGTACATACGAAACCACGATGTCAATGTCAAATGCAAATATATATATTGTTATCATAATGGTGTATACTCTGATTTGGATTTACCACTTTTTAATTACGTCAATTGAATTAAAAATAGAAAGGTATAGTTCAGTAAAATATGTAATAAATATATTACGTATATGTAATACATCATTTTATGACGTGCAGACATATGCCTGGTAAAGAATCGATACTTTATACATCAATGACTCACAGTAAGAGCAGCTACATGTCATTATATTAGAAGACATACTACGCATTAAAATAGCCATGTGGCCTAGTAATGTTGATAAATAATATAGTAGATATTAAAATTACTATACACATATACGAGTATAACAAATCAAGTTAGTAAGTAGCTACTTCATTTAAAAGTACATAGCTACTTTTGTTACTCTATACCTAATTAAATTTACCACAGACACATAAGCAGATATGCAGGCTAATTTAATGTAAAATTTAGCGAACAACTTTAATGCATTTGAAGAAAAAAAAGAAAAAATGTATATAGAAACTTGAAGCAGTCTCCAGAGACTCGCCAAACGACACTCGAATGCGCATTATACCACTGGCACTCACTCTTCACACAAACAAAACAGACGGACGGACGGATATATGGAAACCAGCATACTCAAGTGTTTGTTTAAGAGTTGTGCTACAAACAAACACCCACTTATACGTACGCACACACACACACACACACACACACACACACACACACACACACACACACACACACACACACACACACACACACACACACACACACACACACACACACACACACACACACACACACACACACACACACACACACACACACACTACATACACACACACACACACACACGAATACAAACTCAAGCCTGGATAGTTGGTTTGTCTGAAGACGATGACGACAAAGAACGAAGACTGAAACTAATCCAGCTACTTTTTAGCTAAGCCAAATGCTGCAAGCGCTAAGCAGACACGCACACAACTGCAACTACTTTATACATTTATACAAGAGGAGCTAACAAAAGTTCAGTAAATTGCTAATATTTGATAAGTACTAATCGAGGTTTGTTAAAAATGAAGTTGAATAAACGTAAAATTACTTAAGTAAGTGTAAGGTCCGCGACCAGCACAGCAAGAAAATGAATTTAGTGTTCTCTACGAATTACGACTACAACTGAGACCAGAGTAACTCTGTGAAATATGCTAAATGCAAAATGGTCGTTTATTAAGTACATAGTTAAGTACATACATACATACATAAGTGGTTCCAATCGGAATATTTTTTAATGGTGGGCTGCGTAATAGTTGCTCCAAATACGCTACCGATGGTACAAACGTGATGAACTGATGAGCAGCACCAAATGTGTCCTATGAATATTAGAATATTTATATATATAAAAATGGAAGTATGTACGTATGTTCGTATGTATATTCCCTATAGACTCCGAAACCGCTCAACCGATTTTGATCAAATTTTGTGGCAATATTCAAAATAGTCCCGTGGGTGACCATCCTGTGACATTTCGATCGACTTATTATCGCTTATTATTTTCATTCGAATTCAAAAAAAATGCCACCAAAAAAAGCATCCATTGGTAAAAAAACCACAAAATCAAAAAAGATGAGCGAAAAAAGAGCGGCTGAAAATGCCGATGAACGCGAATTACGTTTGCAAAATCTTCGCGAATGGGTATCTAGGAGAGGCAGGGGGAATGGATGAAATATTTTATACGTTTTAATGGGATCGAAGGGGGCAGTGGAAAAGGGGTGGAAAAGTAAGGAGTGGTAGGGGAAGAGAAGTTGAACTATGCTACTATGCTCTTACAGCTCAATCAATAAAAATAACATTGCTCAAATTCCGAGAAATTAGTTCATTTCGGAGATTATTGACGAACTCAGAGTTAACATACGAGCCGAAAAAGCTATCATAACGCCCGAAATGCTCGCCAAAGCTATGTAGAATGCCCGAAAATGCTGCCATTTGCGTATCGAATGGAGACGGTCATTTAATCGACATTGTATTTAAAAACCGATTTAAAATAAGTGGTTAAAAATATCTTAAATATATCTTGCTAATTTTTCGAAATCGGCTGAAAAATGTCAGCGTATCTTGTAGTATTTGGTCATCTTTAGGATATTTAAAAACATGATTTTTGGAATATTCATTTTTGATCGCCTTCGCAATGAATTTGATGAATTTCGCTTTTTTCATTTTAAATTTTTCAGCCATTGCAACTTTCAAATGCCAATTTTCATAAATTTTGAGTTTCAACAATCATCCATAATATCCGTGTTTTTTTTTCTTTTTTTAAATATCTTTTTATTTGCATGTTCCGTAACAATTTTTCAACCGTGGTGATGATAGTGCTATCGATATCTTGATTTTGAACGAGCTCTTCAAGAAGCTCTTTAAAGATGTCATTCGAATGACCCATTTAGAAAAGAGTTTTATTATTGAGTAGTTTGGTAACAATTACATTTAAATAATTCAATCTTTGTAGGCCAGTATGCGGCTATTGCAAATACATCACCTACATCTCCTTCTTTTGAAGTAGTTTGCTGGTCCTGAAATTGTGCGTTATCTTTGAGTGGTTCGCGCTCGAAGTTTAACTTCTCCTTCACCACTCCGATGAATCTTCGAGAACATTATCAAAGTCATCTTGGAGTACTAAAGTGAGGTGCCTTTTCTTGTATCTATTTCATTGGTTTTTATATCCTTTCGTTTCTTTGAATTTGGAATGATTATACATTTTATTACAAAAAGATAAACTTTCAAGACTTACTTGGCGTATGATTTGAAAATATTACAAATCGTAATATATATTGGTTCAATTTATCTTTCCGATGTTTTTTTTTTTATTTAACGAATCTTACCTAAAGCATCAGTTATCATTTTAAGTTAAGCTACAACTGGATGTTGAAAAACTGAGCCTTAATATATAAAAAGCTTACTTTTTTTTTAAACCAACTTACCGAACTTTGTTTAGTATCCTTCATCTGTTTAAATGAATATATATGCATGGACCCCCAACAACTTTGTCGCTGCGACCCAAGTAGCATTGGCAGTTCCTTTTGCTCGCTCGCCAGTTCGTGTAGTGGATTTGTTCTGCACTTAACGTCGACGTCGACATCGACATCGACGTTGTCGTAGTCTTTGTCTTCGATATGGTTGTCGTTTCATTGGCACTGCTAACCTGAATATTTAATGATGAAAGCCAAAAGCAAGCAGGCAACTTTACGCGTACGTGTTCGAGTGCCAAAAACAGCGCATCGCAGAAGTCGTAAAGGGATCTATCGTTGTATAAAAAGCAGAAGAAGAAAAAGTAGCACACTAACTTAAGCGTAACCAACTCAACAGAGATACAGATAGATATTTAGATACGAGTAGAAACGAGTGTGTATGGGTATAGTACAGAACGCTTGTAACTGTCAGCAGCCAACGAACCAGTGAATCAGCCAAACGACCGATCGACGCCCTTTACATGTAATCTATAGTACGAGTATATGCAGACCAGATACTCGCTCGTGGGTGTCGCTCTGCACGTAAATATTCCAGAATGCGAAACATTTTGGCAAGCTTACAAAGTGCAGCACTGTGAATTCAAGCGACAGACAAGTTGCTATGCCAAAAATTGTGAATTGTAAGTAATAGGCACTCCCTATCCCATGCCGCCACTAACGTCGATCTTAATACTACCTATGTATCTATATATAAAAAAGTATATATATATATATATATCGTAGAAAACCGATAACAGCTGCCAAGTTATTTTTATTAAGCTACAAACCAACAAAGGTTTTCAAATAGATAGCAGGACAGAGATAGATTGATAGATGGATATTGAAAAAGAAAGAGAGATATTCGTTGGTTGGTATACACATACGTTGAATTACTTATTATCTTATCGTTTTTTTTTTCGCTATATATATTAAGCGGGGCTACAACTCAATAGATAATGATTCCATTACGGTTCCAGTTCCAGATGCAATTGCAATTTTGAGTATTCGTATTAGTCATGAATTTCGGATTCAGAACCAGTTCTGAGTATATACCTATAATTATAGTGCTGAACAGTTATTACGCCGCCCGATTCTGAGTTTATTTTTGACGCTGATTAAAAATATATTAAAACTTAGTTGTTATGCACGAGGAGTAGTACTTAAATTATAAACGGGGTGTATTTTTTTTTTTTTTTTTTGGGAAAAAGGTGCAAACCCATACAAAAATATTTAATTATAAAAAACTACAAACTCTGAAATTTTCTTTTATATGATTATCTACTGTTGTTCAATGACGAACTCTGAATACTCCGGAAAAAATCGGAAATCATAAATGCATTCCAGTGACACTGGAATCGTTCCTCCATAGTATCATCTCCATCAAGATATTGTAGAATATCATGATAGAATCGTTCGCCATGTTCTTCACTCAATTCTCTAAGATTTACAGGAAAACGATTCAAATGGCTGTGCAAGAAGTGTATTTTGATGCTCATTTTGCTTCCAAATCGCTGGAAGTGGGACAACATATCTCATTTTATTATCATGGCTTTTGCTTCCAAAGAATATTTGAATAAGCCAAAGAAACGAATCCCATGTATTATTCTCAATTTCTGACACTGAACTGCAGAAATCAGGATCGTTGACCATTTTGCGAATTTTTTGGCCATCAAATATGCTTGCTTTCAGATTTTCTGCACTCAGATTCGGAAAATTTCTTGAAATATACTTGAAACATTTAGCGTCTTTGTTTAGGGCTTAACATCAGATGATGTTTAATATGCAGAGGTAGCAATACGATACTATATTGTGGCACAAGAGGTACAATTTTAACATTAAAGATACCTGGAACTACTGCTTCTCTAGAAGGTCATTATTTTCTTGTCCAATTTTCTAATTTAGCTCCTTGCCGCATTGTTGTCCTAGAAGAAAATTAACCATCTTAAGATCAATACACATTACCCATTTAAGTTCGACATATTTTATCTTGTTCGTGACCAATACAATTATAGGGTATACTTCCTTTGGTTTGGTTGCATGTGCTATTGGTAAGGAGCACAGTTTACTTCCGTTAGTTTTAATCATATCTCTGTAAGCCCATGGAAGTCATCCAACCAGATATAACTGTGGAAACACAAAATCAGCCACATCTGCGAAAAAACAATGAAGTAAGCCTTCATCTCGAGAGTGGTAATACAAAACTTTAGTTTCTTTAGTTATGAGATTTCTTTCTTTTAACCGGGAAGCTAGTAATTCAGAAGAAGCTTTCATTATTTCATTTATTTCTTTTGATTGAATGGTATCGGTCAAAAATTGTTTTCTGGGACGAACTAGTCATTGGCAGCGCAGATTAGCTCATCCCATTCGACAGTGCTTCCTTTAGATGTAGATGGTAAAGATAAAAAAGGTTCATTCGAACTCCTTTCAGTTCGAACAGCTGATGTTGATGCTTGATAAATACATTTAGAGTGGTTATTCTTGTTGATTCCTGACATATTCACAACACAAAAATAACAGTTATCGTGATGATTTAAAGGTTCACTCCAGATCGTTGGAGCCCGGAACTTGGTGCTCTTGTTATCTCTTCTTCTATCTGGTCCAATGTGGGAAATTTTATCCGGATTGATATAAGATACAACAAAGTTGGCTATTCTTGCTTTATTAACGACAAAAACATAACATTAAAAACCAAAACAAAAGTGTAAAATGAGGGAAGTTTTGTATGAGCGCTACCACTTGTAGCGGCTTTGGAATGTTTATTTAATATACTTGATCTAGAGAGTGAATAAAAAAGTCAAAATATTCGAAATTATCTCTTATAGTTGCCGGAATTGGAATGTGTTACATAGAAACTATATTATTATCTGTTACAAGCTTTGATTACCTGAAAATGTAATCCATTGAAGTTGTGGTAAATAGTGAAACGCACATTTCACAAAATCGTTAAAAAATCTCTCTTGATACCTTGGTACCATTCGACAAAACCGCTTTTGCGGTTTAGTAAATCGTGAAACAAATGGTGAACGAGGCACTTGTAGACTTGAGTGTTTTAGTTACACTAAGCAATGCTAGTGTAACTAACTAGTGTAACGATGCTAAACATCGTGCGCGCTTTTAAAACAAAACAAAATATTTTCTCTGATTTCAAGTTCTACTGAGTACAAGTGAGAGTAAACGAGCGATATGCTTGAATATAGTCTTTCGCAAATATGTATGCAAAATTTGATGGTTTGTGCACTAGTAGTAAGTATAAGTGACGCTGATGCATATGCACGTACAACCTAACATATCAAACAAAAAAAAAAATCAATTTTTGGGTTGAAGAGCTAAAGCCAGCTAAAGTAAGAAAGAGACGGGCGAGACACGCACCTGAGAAACTGTTTGTGCTTGTACTGTTGAATAGTAAGTTAATTGAAAGATTGTTGTCTTTGTTTTGCTCATTTGTCTTGTCTTTTCACTCGGTTTGCTCGTTTCTTGTACCGACCAAATACACCGTTTTTTTAGTACAATTCTGCTTTGTTTACTACGAGTATTTATAGCTCCAGTTTGAATTCCAGTTCCGATATTAAATACATTTTGATTTCATCGATCCCTGAAAATATTTATAAAAATATATTTATGCGTAAATGAACTAAACGCATTAATTGTATGTATTGTAGTTAAAGTTTAGGTGTTAAAGTAAAATCTTGAATTAGCGAAATATACATTTTAGTAGTTCATAAAATGTCGATACCACCAGCAACTTTAGTGGTGATTGCAGCTGGGGCAACTAATGCAAATTAAAGGAATAAAAAAGTGGCTCAAAAACAGAAGAAGCTCCCAAAAGAGCAAAACCAAAGTTTACTGCAGGCAAAGGAGCAACAAAAGGAGCAACAGGAACAAAAACAAAACAGTCAAAACTGCAGAATTTCCTAATGAATCGTTTAATACTTAATACTGAACTGCGATTTCTTTATAAATACCTTATCTAATCTGTGGAAATCTATTGGACGAAATTTAAAACAAATTTGTACTAGGGCACTTTAAGTGAAAATATCTAAAAAATAATATGAAAAATATAAAAGGAAAATGCATGTAACACATACTGTGACCACAGTGAACCACCATCATCACCATGTTCCGACAACAAATCAACATCATAATCATCCTTCGACTGGTAATAATAATCAGGCGCAACACAACAAACATCGACCCAATTCTACGAGAACAACCAATAACAATATAAATCCTGGAACCAACGCGGTTATTATGGCAGGATATCTAAGTAATAATTCAGCCAAGGAGGAATCGAAAAAGAAACCCAAACAAGCATGAAAATCAGAACAGAAGAATTGTATTATATCCTAAGACTTTTTAAGAGGAATAATATTAACCCGAACTGTGATGTGAATTGTGAAGGCGAATATACTGAATTCTATAATTTATTAAAGGACTATCTATATGTAAGTATCGTATATGTGTAGATATAATGGAATGACAATTAAAAAAAAACTTTTCTCAATGTATTTTGTATTTTCGAAAGATCAAAACTATTTAGAAGTTAATTTTGAAAAATTATTATACGTGTGTTTTTTTAAGAGGTATAGAACTTTAAATTGAAATAAAAAACATAGAAATAAATAGAATGAATCAATTTTTTTTTTTTTTTTGTAAAGAATTTGAGGATATGGCCGCCTCACGAATGTCTGACGAATTGCATCCGGATGTAAAATTTTCCACCACTTTTTCAATCATTTGAGGCCGTATCTCACAAATAGTTCGCCCGATATTGGCTTCCATAGCTGAAATCGATGCTGGCTTAATCAGTTTCAAGTATTTCCACAAAAAGTAGTCCAGCGGTATCAGATCGCACAATCTTGCGGGCCAGTCAATAGGTCCGTTTCTGGTGATGATATTATCGTCAAACTTTTCCCTGGTTGCTCTAAAATTATGTCATGTGACGCCATCAGTTCACGTTATCAAAACAATACAATCAAATTCTTTTGGTAGGAATAATTATATTATTATTATTATTATTATTATTATTATTATTATTATTATTATTATTATCAGCTATATTGAACAATCTGTTCAAAACTATGTAGCTCCTGTTTCTACTACTTACTTTACGAAGACTCAATATCAATGACTGCCACTGCATAAAGAAGAGATGATGCTTTTTATTCACCAACATAATAAATTGCTCTAGAAACAATTTTTGTTAGGTGCTTATATAAATAACCATACTAATTATAGTACACTCACGACCGCTGTTGCCACCCGTATGCTTAATAGCAACAGACATTACAAAACGAGTACTATATCTCGATTCGCAACTCAAAAAACTTATAGTGGAGCTCTTCTATACTTATACCCAGTAGGGCTAAATTGCGCAAAGTTGCAGTTGAAGAGTGAATAAACTTTCTCATAGACAATATTGTGCTCGGTGTCAGGGCAAGACCTACAAAAGAGAGTGAAAAAGATCTCTTTCCTAGCACCAGGATTAAATTCGAATAATTATGGTCCGGATGAAGCAACTTGCTCGAGTGTTATATGGAATGAATCAGATTCAGCAAAGATGATTGATATGCTGAGTATGATCAATCGTCGTATGGTTCGTGGCTGTGGATCTATGGAAGCGTCCAGTTGAGCTAGCCTCTTCCTGAAACTTGGCACCTAGAGTTACTTTTATAGGTTTATTTTAACTAACTAATCAAGACAAAGATATGAAACTTCTTGTTTAGATTTTAGGTACCGACTTTGTAATAATTTATATCAAAACTATCCTCCTACAATGTTGGGTTAGATTAGATTATAGTCGCCGGGTGCGTGCAAGGCAACAACCAACACTTAGTCCGACTTCGGTGCGTTTTTTGATAATTTCTGTTTTTGTCTAAAACCATTTGGAAATTTGAGAAACTGCACTATGTTCCCGACTTCAATTTTCAATGTTTCTGATATGTCGGTAAAGAAATAAGCCCCCAGCTGTACTAATTTAATTCTGGACAGTCCGGGGCAGTGGATGCTGGATGCTTTTTCGCTATTGTCACAGCATCTACAGTAATCATCCCTCTACAGTAACATTGTCTATAACTGCCATATTGAATAAGGAATTAGCCTCGTATATACTCGTAAGTTGTTATTAAGTTTTCATCAATAAATTTCAATCAATTTGATCAATCAATTAGATCCAATAATATGCTAGCTCGAATTTCCAAAGAGGAGAGAATAGTAATATTTACTTTCCTCGCTTTTTTAAAGAAATTTCGTTAATTGTGATGTCTTAATCTCACATTTAATCTTACATTTGGCCATCTCAACTATACTAGCTTTTACTTATTTAACTTGTTTACTCTAAACAACGAATTCTATCCATAAATCAAGATCTAGTTAATTTTTAAACTATTAAATATTGATCGCTTAGCTTTTCAATTTGTTTTACAAGAGTCTATTGAAAAGAGGGTCCAGCGCCACATTGGAGTAAATAATTATAAATTCACTAAAATTAGATTATACTTAATTTACTACATATACTTAAGTTATACAAGGTGTCTCAAAAGAAAGTTCACATTTAAAAAATCGATAAAAAAATGTTTATTACATATTCAAATACACACTTTGGGACTTTATTTCTTAAAAATGATATTGCCCAAATGTAAACAGTTGCGTTCACGGCATTCATTTAATCGAGCACTAAAATGTTCTATGACGGCTCGGGCCAGCATCTTGAGGCTTTAATTCTTACACCAACTAAATTTTGTAGGAGTGCAACTCTAAATCTTTATGTAAAATGCGGAACAATGCTGATTTGTGCACGTTTAAAGCAACAGCACGCTTCCGAATCGAAAGGTCCGGGTTATCACGAACAGATTGAGTAACACTGTCTACGTTTTCGAACGTTCTCGAAGACCTTGGACGCCCGGATTTGTATTTTTCCAGCATTGAACCGGTCTCTTCAAACTTCTCGACCCATTTTCCAATGAGTCGAGGGCTTGGCGCATCATTTAAATGACGAACATGTCGAATACTGCAGAATTTTCTACGCGCTACAGTCGCTGAATTACCGTTTTTGTAAAACTCACGTACGAACAACGCACGTTCCGCTCCCAAGAAACGCTCCATAGCGACTAAATTCCCAAAAGCTAGGCTACTCATTGACATACCCCCGCGCCCCTCGGAATAGTTGCGTTCACGCAATCAGCAAATCAAATGTAAACTTTCTTTTGAGAGACCCAGTACCTAAGTTACTACATTTATAGGCGTTTCACAACACTAGAACGCATATCAAGAATTATTTATCATACGCACTCTTATCGTTCACCGGGAAGCACCGCTATCACTTAAACTCCAATGGCTATTACTGATAAGATAACTAATTAAATACACACAAGTATAAAAATCATTTCAAATTGGAGACAAAACATAATTGATAAATAATTATGCAGTAGCACTTGAATTCGAACAACACTGATAATCAGATAACTAACGAAGTTCGAAAAATAATAACAACAATGTTTATTAAAACTATTGTCAAAATAACAAACGACATATTGTCAAAATGACCAATTACACATGAAGCAAAAGAACTCACATTCAGTAGCAGAGAACAGCGTCACAGAGGCGGACCTAGTAAAATTTTTTGGAACTCTAGTAAAATTTTCGTGGACATCTTTTTATAACTATTAAGAAATGCCACCGCCACCCGGTGTACGTGTCTACGGTGGTGGACCACCACGCGCAGCTGTAAATGTCTACGGTGGTGGACCACCACGTGCAGCTGTAAATGTTGGCGTTGGTATTAACATTGGCAGACCACCGCCACCAGCGGTTGTCATTGGAGCACCACCGCCGCCCGCTGTGGTTATTGGTGCACCCCGGCCACCCGCTGTGATTATAGGTGCACCGCCACCGCCAGCTGTGATCGTAAATGCACCAGCACCGCGACCTGCAGTAGTCGTAGGCGCACAACCAGCATATGTGGCACCTAGAGATGAGGTTATTTGTTGCACAATCTTGTGAGAAAAAACATTAAATTTGTTTGTTTATAGTGTATATTTTCTCTTACTTTGTATATTCTCTTGTATATAGGCTTAATAATATCAATATATAAATAAAGTTTGCAAAGTGTCTAGTCAAATGGTTGTTGATGTGTTCTCGGTAATTTCTATTTTATGTCACATGTGTTCAAGTGTTATTTTTTCCGATTATTAAGCTATAATACCCTGCGATAACTGCGCTTGTCAATGTTCATCAGAAAGCCAGACAGACAGACAGACAGACAGACAGCAGGTACAGAGTATAATTTGATTACTCATATGCCGCGTGATTGACATTCAAATTAATTTTGTATGCATTCAAGATTTTTCCACATTAATCTATTGGTGTAACATGTCTAGGCTGACCATTTATTGTAAAAATTCGGTATAATATATCAAGAGAAATATATCTTGCATTTATATCATTGCAAAAAAACAATACGCATGACAATAAATACAAATATTGATTGTATATTCTTAAGAAATTTTTACAAAACTGTTTAATTTAGTTAATTCTCCTAAGTAAAGTAACATAAATAGTTATACTTGCTGACGATGTGCACAAACACGGGTTCATTAATCGTTGTAAAACAAGCTAGACATTTGGATTTAGCCAGTGAACCTCATCAGCAGTTTGGTGTGCTAACTTGTTTCCGTACGCTTTCCATGATATTGCAGCAAGAACAATTAGTGTATCACAATGAACCGCAATGGAAATTGAAGGAAAAACTGCTTTTGCGTATTTTTGTTTTTAATATTCGGCTATATTTATTGCGCCCTTAAAACAAATATTTGGGGGAGAGGGAAAATTTAGTAAGGATTTTATTCAAGAATATATTTTGCAAAGAGATTAGAAAAGTTATGTAAAATAATTTTTTTTTATGACGGAGCAGGACTGCAATAATTTCATATTAAATTTGCTCGTTTTAATGCACTGCTATCCAAAAGGAGAGCAGCCAAAGTGTGAAGCTATTTGTCTGCTTTGCCCTGCACTATATTTTATAACATCGATTTTATGCAACATCGATCATTGTCTTACTCAATTTTTTGTTTCTCTTTAGTATCAACTTGGGCTTGAGGTCGTGCATACATGTGTGACAGCACAAAGTTGATCGTCTCCCTGAGGCTATGGCTCGATATCGTTGCTCTAAAGCCCTCACTGAAACATATGCCATAGTATAAACAGCTGATTGCGAGAAGAAGAAAAGCTGTGGTGTGTTCAACGCATATATTTAAAAAATTAATCCAATATTGTTCGACAAAATTGAATCATTAAAAAAAATGTGTTATGCTTAGTTTATGCTCGGATGGACGATTATGTCGATCGTGAGTTGAGAGTAGCGCGCAGTAACATACACTGAACTGAACCATGATTTTCGAAAAAAGTCTTGTTCTTGCATTAGTCTATTCAAGACGAAATTATAAATCAAACTGAGCACAAATGACAATAGCGTTGCTTTATCTTGTGAAAATAATACTGATTTGACGTTTTCAATGGTCGAGGTCACATGCCGATGTGGCTTATAGCTGATAATCATTTTGTTCGGTTTTCACATGGGGTGCCACAAGCACCAATACACTGTATATTTTTCCATCATTTCCATCATGTTTTTTCGTACTGCGAAATTTCACTTCTGATATTCCTGCTGATATTTCTTAGACGGGCTGAACGTGTTGTCGAGCTTATCAACCGTACATATACTTTAAGAGGTCTCCGACAATTTTTTGATTGTTTTAAACTTCGTGGCAAAACCACATACGAATTTTGAAATGTACCGACAAATTCGAAACAATTGGTCACCCTAAATATGTCAATTCAATTGAATGCCTAAAAGGCTGCTTTAAAATAAAAATTTAAATTCGTTTTGCATGCGTTTAATGCACGTTTTCCGGTACGTTTATTTGTATAAAAAAAATTAAATTATCAAATTAAAAAACAAAAAAAAAAAAAAAATTAGAAAAGAGAAATTGTTTTAAATGCAAATTTGATCAAAAAACAAAAATGCGTAAATAATAAATGTACTCGCAGCGACAAGCGGCTAATGGTAATTGCCGGCAACATGATCGAACCAAATTATCGCTAATAACTTCCATGGAAAATTGCTTTTTCCAATTGCTTTTTCATACCATTGGCATCTAAAAGAAAAATGTTATAATTTCAATTTTGTTCACACACACATACACACAGTAAAAGTGTTGCTTTTGTTGGCAGCAAATTCATTCTGATACACTCACACACACGCAGCTACTTACATTATCCAATATTTTTGCCAATTTACTTGGAATTTTATTATTTGCGCGCGCGATTTTCAACGCCAGCCTGCGTCAATATTAGCTTTTGACTGCCAACTAATATACCTGGTATATGGTGTGTGTGTGTGTGTGTGTGTGTGTGTGTATGTGTTTTGCATGTAAATGAGCGGAAGTGTCAGGAAGGAAGTAAATGGCGGAAGGAAGCGCCTCCGAAGCAGTGCAAACGAAGACGCCATCGAAAAATATACACATATATACAGACATACATACATTCATACATACTTGTACATTACTACATACATACAGTAATTTGAGGAGAAACGGCAACAAAGAAAAAAAAAATTTAAATTGAAAAATGTCTTAGCTAAAGCGCAGGAGTAAACTTTGATTCCTTGCTCCTTGCAGCTACTTGTCTGCAAAATAACACTGTTTGCCGTGCCACGCTGTGCTCCTTACGACTTTGTAACGCGCTATATATGAGCTGCAAACGCTTTGGGTGTACATATATGTTTGTTCCTTTTGTGTGTGTGTGTACTACTCGTAGGTGTATAACCGCAAAATTCTTTGTATGCCGACTTGTCTGCTTTAATATTAGTTTTTTTGCGGTTGTTGTTTCTCAGAAAACCTGGCGCAAACGTTGACCGTGTGGTATATCTTGATATTAATTTTACATTGCTGTTCACTTGGATAAGAATGCCGTATATCTTTCTAATTGAAAACTTCAGCACGGTTATTTCAGAATAAATATACAATTTTAGACAGACAATTAAATACTCGAAGGATTCAGTATTTTAAATGTGACACAAATATTTGCAAGTATATTTGAAGAGAGCATTTTTATGTTAACTAAAATATCAATAAAGTATAAAATATAGCGAGAGATCCGCATAAAGTATCTCTATAAGTAGAATCATAGTTAACTCGAGTAAACGAATCCAGCCATGTCGGTCTGTCACTCAATTTCGTCTTTCGGTTTTTCTGACTACAAAAGCTTAAAAATGTATGGCAAGTTTGTTTGGCAAGTATTAGAATTTACGTAAGATACACCAAATTTTTAGCAAAACCAATAAAAGTTTCATACAAAAATTAAAAAAAAGTTCTAGGTTAGTAAGGGGTTACCCCTTCCCATATCCAAACTTGAAGTACCTGAGATCTGTTTGATCTCACAGACCGGCGAACCAGCAGACTCGACTCTTCTTCCGATGCTGATCAAGAATATATATACTTTATGGGGTCTGCCACGACTCCTGCCTGTTGCACAAACTTTTTACCCTATGGGTACAGGGTGTACAAATTTGCATGTCACATCCAATGCCCTGATATGATGATTCATACAGTTTGTTTATAATTGTTTGGAAAAGATACATCAAATAACTTAGAAAATATAATAATTGGCCAAATGTAATTTTTACAAATAAGTGCCCTTCTTTAGTAGTTCTTAAATGGCAGACGAACCATCTGAATTAATTCAACAATTGTTCGAATACACGAAATAGTTTTCTTTATATTTGACCCGCCCGCTTTTTAAGGTAGCCCCATACAAACCCATCGCTCACTGAAATGCATTTGTATGAAAAACTTTTTCAGTTAAGTCAATATTAGCTTAAAATTCGATATGATGGTTTCTTATGGATGGTCGCGGAAAAATACCTTGGCTGACAAATCTATGTATGTATATGAATAGCATAAAAATAAATATTCGTACTTTAGTACCGCTGGTGTAGAAAATGTTACTAAAGCGTAGTGGAACGATTAAGAAATTATAATAGTAAATAATAATAGAATGAAAGTGGTTTACATATTCTTTTGTTTATACCTGTTTTATATTTTGTATTTGGCGAGCTCCCGTTTGAAGTCAAAATTTCTTATTGACCTTTCACTTTGTTTGTAACCGTGAAGAACCACTCACAAATTCATACAATTCCTTTGTATTGTTCTCTAAAATATTTCTGAAAGGTTTTAGTGCAATTCTGACCTCCAAAAACAAACTCAGTTCAAACTATCCTTTCGGATCTAGCCATGGAACATCATTAGATGTTTGCTTTTTTTTCTTTTGATTTGCTTTCGATTACAGTTCTGTATGAACAATTTTATACATCAAAATGAAGTCCAATTAAAATTAATTTAGAAATTGTTTTTAAACTACGCTTCTATTCAAATGAAGATCACTGTACATACCTATATATGTATGTATTTCTAAGGGTGTCTGTGTGTTTATTTGCAACTATTTTCTGTGATTTCCACATGCATTTCTACTCAGAACACTTCGCGCTACATTTCGAAATAGGTTAATGTGCAAAGTATAAAACCAATTCTGTTGGTAAAATTGCAACAAAACAAAATATATAAAATAAATTCAATATTTAATGTAAATACTTTGTTGGTCTATTACAGGTACAACAACAATAATAGCAACAATAATAATAATAATAATAATAAGAGTAATGGCTCAGTAATACCGAAAAATGACAAGCACGCGATTATGCAGAGCATTGCCAACAGCTACAGACGCACGGAGACGGAGAGCCAAAATCAGTTGTCGAGCAACTCAGCTATTGTCAGCACATCAGCTGCATCCTCCACATCGTCGTCAGCGATATCTGCCACCTCGGCAGCAACAGCCACAACACGGCGCCGTTTTGCTACGAAGCGACGTCGCGATTGCCGCGTCAGTCATTGGAGTGAATGGTCACCTTGCAGCAAAACATGTGGCATCGGTGAAATGCATCGCTATAGACGCGTCATCAAGCACGGCAAACGCGGTGGTCGTCCCTGTCCTGCGTTGCAAGAATCGAAATGGTGCGGTACGGAACGTGGCTGCCATGCGCCGGAAAGCTATTTCAATTGGTAAGCAAAAACATTGCAAAATGGTTTAATTGATCAAAGGCAAATGTGAGAGCAATTAGATGCAGCGTTTGAACTGCTACATACAGAGCAGCAATAGCTGTTAAAAAAATGCTACCGGTCTGGCTACGGCTTCAATTTGATTAGAGCAGTAGCAGTAGCAGTAGCAGTAGCACAAAACGTAAATTGAGTTGCTCTGCTACTGCTCTGTGCTCTGACTGTTCCCAACACAAAGCAATAGTATTTTTATTTAACTTAACTATTTTGATCTAACAGATTTACTCATTTTTTTTTTTTGTTTTTTCTTTATATTTTTACAGGTCAGATACATGAATGACACTACGTTATTAAGTATACCTAAATGCTAAACTTAAGGCGTAAGAATTGCTTAAAAATATATATGTATTAAATAATATTTAAAAGGAAAATGATGAAAAACCAAAGTCGAGAACTAAACCAAAATCATGAATTTTAAATTAAATCACAAAAATTTATTTGCTTAAAACTTTGCATAAAGCAAATTATTTAAATCAAACATAGAATCTGACATATTTTGAATTATTTGAAAGCCACATTTCAATTAAAACAATTCAGTAGAATATACAAATTTTATGCAGTATGAAAATTGAAATTAAAAAAAAAAAAAAAATGAATACATGTGAGCGACTACAGACAATATAAGAAATTCTTTTGATTTGCAAGCTATAATAAAATTATTTATATTTAAATCGAATTAATTGTGGCACACAAAATTTAAGGTCATATGTCCAAGAAAATTTTAACTCTAATTTGTTTGCACAAATTGTTAGAGAAGAAAGAATATCTGAACAATCAAAAGTTCAGAAATTTTATCAAAATGAGTGGCACTACCTACAATTTAATCATTGTTATATATAAAAATGCACAATTTCGCTTATATCTCGTTAACTATTGACGGAATGGAAAGATTGTCTTAGCAAAAAAGAATGTACGAAAAATGAATTAAAAAAAGATTGTGTTTAATTTGTTTGTATGTGGTATCGTTTCCGAGAAAATCGCTATTAAAGAAGGTAATAATTTTTCATTTTTGTGTTGCAAAGATACGACAACTCTGATAACTGGGAAAAGCAAAGCTCTGTTGTTGTTGTTTTTGTAATTTACATCAATAAATTGTGAAAAGTCAGTGAGGCATGAACATTATATTCGTCCAAAGGCTTACATGCCATTTCGAAATGCGCTACAATATCGTGTTATATTTCAAAAGGAAAGATACTGTTTTCAAATTGTTAGAGATGTCGCGTAGTGGAGTTAAGGTAGCTGTAGAAGCATTTTAAATGGAGATCCAAAGTAAAGAGTCAATATCAAAAAATGGAATGCTTGTGATTTGAAAATGTGTATCACGCGACATCATATTTATACTCTTCACGCGTAGTGTGAAATTAATGAATTTGTCATGAATTTTGTTACGCATTGAAGGAAGCAACGGAGACTCTATATATATTCTTGATCAGCGCGTCGAGAATCGACATATCTACCTACCTGTTTGTCTGTCCCCTATCAGTATGATGCAAAACTTGTCACTCAGGAACTAATATACAGCGATTTGAAATCGAGTAGGGAAATATCCTATGTTCCTTTGCATAATATATATCACAACGACCATGCCATACTTAATTTTAGCAGCCCTTAAAATCTATATAAACCCATATATGTATGAATTTTGTATGAATTTTGTATGAAAAACTATTTCATTACCGTCAATGTTAACTTGAAACTTGATATTACGACCTCTAATTGTCGGTAGTTTAACATAGTTAAGAGCTAAACAGCTTAAAAATTGAATAAAGGTGTAGGAAGCATACTTAAGCTTCGATCTTACCGAAGTTAACAGTTCTCTTGTTTTATTAAGTCTATTGTCATTCAATTGATGCCAGAAAAATTCAGTTATCCTGCTTCGATAGCTTTCGTCATTAACAGTCACTGTCTGGCCGTTCGCGTTTCGGAAGATTTATGGTCGAATGACGCCACCTGAGCAAAATCTACACCAAACAGTAAGTTTCTTCGGCTGCAATAGATACTTTTGACACTACTGTGGATTACTATCTCTCAAATGTTTTAATTTTGCTTGTTCACGAAGCTGTTCAATCAAAAATGTGCTTCATGACTAAAGATTTTTTTCGGTTTCCAACTGCTTTAGAGCCCATGATAAAATGATGTCTTTGACAGAGCAAAAACGTCGCAGAATGACAGCGAAAATGAGGTACCTACTAAAAACCCCTTTATAACATGTAACGCATAATATATTCTTTCAGAGATATCGACAAAATACTGTACCACAAATTTTAGTTTCTCTACCACAATATCAAAAATGCTGCAAATCGGTTAACTTTCAGACTTTTTATGACAAGTCAAACAAAAAGTAAATGGTATCAAAATTACCTTCAGTCTAGATTTTCTTTACATTTAGTTAAAAATTGCCGGTGATGCTTGCTTTGAGGTTTGCTACCTCACCGGCCATCATCCACTGAGATATCACTTAAATAAACTAGTTCTCTCCTCAGAAACAGAGTGGAAACTCTGTCTAGAGGATGACGAAACTAGTCTTCCTGCTTTGCGATTGCCCGGCCTTGGCTAGGCTCATAATTGAGCAGATGAATAGACCCTTCATTACATCTGATGAGATCAGAAACACTTCGTCTAAGGATATTATCCGTTTCATTAAAAAGAAGATCCTAGATAAATTAACTTAGGGTGCAAAAGACATAATTTTCTATCGCAGTGAACGTTTCCTTTAGGATGGCCCACTGATGTTCTAGCTCTAACACTGAGTCTTAGTTAGCGTTACAGGCTGATCGAGCCTGATTCGCATTGAATACTTGCTTGTCATGCGTCTCTGGCCCAGACACCACGTCACGCACTAGTTATGGTTATGGTTAAGACGAAATTTCGAAGACAAAATTTCGATATCATCAATAGATAACGAGACATAAGCGAAATGCTGTATTTTTCTATATAACAGTGTTGAAAGGACGACGAAGCTCCATACCCAGCGTGATTGATTTCTCTGAACTAACAATTTTTTTGCTTAAAAATTTTAATTACAAATATTTCCTGGGTTTACATAAAATTTTGCTGGACTACTAGTAGATTTATAATGTATTTATTTTTCTACTTAATACTAATTATAAATTATAGTTTTTATGCTTTACATTAATGAGTTTAGCCAATTATTGCACTTCATTTTATTAAACTGAACCAAAGCATTGTGTAAATCTAAGTAAGAAACAAAAACAAATAAAACAAAAATCCCAAAGCACATATTATAAAATTCAATTAAAATAATAAATTTTAATAAAAAATAAAGCAGAGAAGATAATTAAATATTAAGCATTAAGAATATAATAAAAAATAGAAGGAAAAAAGGAAGAAAACAGATAAAGAAATCATTTCAAATGCAAAATAAATATTGTAAATTATATGAAAAACGCTTGCAGTTGCGTCACTCAAACATTACAATAGTTTAAAGATACAAAAAATAATTTCAAAAATATGAAATTAAAAAAAAAAACAAAAACAAAAAACGATAATATATATTCATATATACTATATATATTATCAATGAGGAAAATAAAAAAAAGCAAAAACACAATGAAAAACAACTGCATTAGACGTACAAAAAAAAATCTAATTAAATTTATGTATAAACAGATGCAAATGCATAAAAACAAAATGCAAAACTAAAAAATCAAATAAACTCAAAAAAAAAAAACTAAAAAAAACAAAAACCAAAAAAATTGCTTAATCCCAAAAAGTGAATATGAACAGAAAAAATGAACAAGGTAAAAGAAAATAATTATACAATTAAATCTGACATTAAGCTAACATAGCAGTTAAAAGTAGTAAGTTAAAGTTAAGTCACAAAAATGAAAATATATAAAATAAAATATAATAAAAACAATAAAAAAAGAAAAAAACAATGGAATTCATTTATATACACATTCATTTAAGACACCCTATAAACTCTCTTTGCAATTGCTCATAACTCAAAAGCGGAATGATAAAATAAGGGTATAGTATGAATAAGCGGGCAAGAAGAGACTAATCGAATAACAGCGAGAAGAAAAAGAATGAATGAATCATTTCATCGAATGCTCGACGTCTTTATTTAAAAGAAAAAATCCTAAAACCTTTTTAAAGCTCTTATGCTAGATACGAGGGCTGCTATTTATATTTCGGGAACTGGCAACACTAATGTCAAAAGCTAAAATCTGGCAACACCATAATAAAGTTTGTCATTTTTTGGCACAAACGTACTCACAAAGTTTTGATGTACAATTGCTATTTGTTTTGTTTACAGTGAGTTAAGAAAAGCAATTTGGCCAAAAAATGGAAATTTCAAGAGAATGTTTTCGTTGGATTATTTTTCACAACTTACGATATGGATTATCTCAACAAGAATGTGTCAATGAACTCAGTTCTTTGTATGGCGATAAAGCACCATAAAAAACCACAGTATCTCGCTGGTATAGTGAATTCAATCGTGGTCGTAGTTCGGTCGCCGACGAATTCCGTGAAGGTCGTCCAAAATCGGTTGTTGTGCCCAAAAACATCGATGCAGTGCGTGAACTGATATTGCAAGATTGTCATGTGACATATCGTGAGACAGAGGCATCCTTGCACATTAGTTCCACTTCAATACATTCGATTTTGCATGAACACTTAGCTGTAAAAAAATTTGTTCTCGTTGGATACCCTATAATGTATTAATTAGTTTTTTTTTCGACCGTGGTGCTTCAAAAGACGTGTATAAAATTGCAACAGGTGACGAATGATGCCGGAAACAAAACAGCAATCGATCGTGTGGGTATTCCAAGACGAGAAAAATCCAACAAAAGTTGTTCGTGGAAGAAGCACAGCGAAGCAAATGATCGCCTGTTTCTTAGGCCGAATGGGTCATGTGACCTCTGTTCCGCTTGAGCAACATAGGACGGTCAACTCTGAGTGGTACACGACCATTTGTTCGCCGGAAGTCTTCGGAGAAATTCGTAAAACTAACCGCCAAAGACGAATCGCGTTCCCCGGAATGGATATTTAAGTTTCGAAAATAGAAAAAAGTCACAGGGTGCCACTTCTGGTGAATGCGGTGGTTGTGCGATGACTTTTGTTTCATGTTTCGCCAAAAACTCCGTCACAATCAAGCTACGAGTCTGGTGGCGACGCGTTTCATATCCAAAACATCAATCAAAATAAGTTGAGTCGATTTTCGAGCACAATTTCCATCATTTTTCGCTGTATTTGTCGTTAACCGAGGTGGATGGACGACTTGCATGAGGCAAGTTTTCTACGATTTTACGTTTCTCACTGAATGCTCTTTATGCCACTTAAATACTAGCGTTCTCAAGCCCTTTAACGCTTTTGAAACATTTTGAATGATTCCGTTGCCATTATTCCATTGGAAGCACAAAATTTCAAGCAAACTCGTTGTTCAATATTTTTTCCATGTTAAAAATCGCCATACAAACTTTTCGCGTCGTAAACAAGCAGCTCTCAAACATAAACTAATAATCGTACCCACCTCAAATTTGGCGTGAATGTCAATGACAGTGACAACTTAGAAGAAGAACCGAACCGATTTGGTTTACCGGTTCGGTTTAAATCCACCAGTCCGGGTCGATTTCGGTCCAGAGGTACATATTTTATTACTAGGCATGCGCTCAGCCTGAGTTCGTGCACATTATATTTTATTGTATATGGTTTTTGAGAGTTCCAAATGGTAAAACGGGACCCTATTACTAAGACTCCGCTGTCTGTCTGTCTGTCTGTCCACCTATCACCAGGCTGTATCTCATGAACCGTGATAGTTACACAGTTGAAATTTTCAAAGATGATGTTTAACAACAAATACTAAAAAACGGAATAAAATAAATATTTAAGGGGGCTCCCATACAACAGACGTGGTTTTTTTGCTCGTTTTTATTCGATATTGATAACGGCAACAGGTAGACGATTGAAATATTTACAGAATATTTAGTTATATATTCACTTTAAAAATTAATTCATATTTTATCCTCCATATGAAGTAAAATGGGTCGCGAACAAGCCTCAACCGAGGCGAAAAAAGGACAAATCAAAGCTTACGCTCTCCTATTTTTATATTGACAAAGTGGAATCGATACACCGAAAATTTGGACGTAATTATCAAATCAGTGAGACAACAGTGCGCAATAATGTAAAAAAAATTTTACGAAACTGGGTCTACTGTGTTTCTACGGCTATACGAAGTATTAAGTCTACGAGGATGATCCATATACAATTCCAGCCATGGAACGGATCATTACATCGGTTATTCTGGTCATTCAGGACACATTTCTCTAAAATGTCATAAAAAATATGATAAAGAAGTCCATTTTCTACGGGACAGCCGATGCACCCGGGAACCGATCGTTATGAAATTTATAGTAGGTTACTATTGATAAAGGGAAGGTTTCTGGCTATACTTCATTTGAAAAAAATTAGTAGGCCACGCGTAAAATCCATTGGAAAAGAGGAAAGTGCCGCGCTTCCATCATTTTAGAGAAGTTTTTCAGCAACTAATTGACGCAGAGAGATAAGAATTAATAAATATATATTTATCGTATTAAAATTGCTGAAAAATACCAGAAAATTAGTGTGCTGAGTAATCATGTCGAGCTTTCAGTCTTTCATTTTCGGCGCTGAATTTACATATGTAAAGAACAAATAAAGTCAATTTGAAAATGGGCGGTACGACGCTTCCATATAATATAAGAACAAGAGCGCACGTAGCAACGCTAGTTGATACGTAGATACGCTAGTTTTCCATAAATAAACCTTGTGAACTCAGTAAAATATTATTAAATAATTATTTCGTATCCGTTTGTATTTTATTTAAAACAAACTATCACACATCTAAATGAAAGACCCTTTATTAAATAAAGAACTTAGAAATGTATGAATTTGAAAATACATTTGAAAAATATTTATTATCCCTTTTCGAGCTTTCTTTCAACGTGGTCTTGTACGTCTTCCTTTCGTCGGATCTGGTAATATTGGCGAATCAACTGGCTCCGGTTCCGTTTCCTGCACTGGTTCCGTTTGTGGCTTTTCGTTTTTTCCCATACACCTGAGTATTAACGGCAGAATCAGTATAACAGCACCGGACAGCATAATACAGAGTCCAGCAAAGGCAAAGCTAGCAGTAAAGCTGGCACTCAATTCGATCATAAGACCCGCAAGTGAGGTGCCCATGAAAACGCCCAGACCCATGGCGAGTGCAGTTATGCCAAAGGCACTGGTTAAGTGTTTCAAACCGAGAAATCGTACATAGAGTATGGCGCGTAGCGTAGAATAGACAGCTGGAAATTTAAAGCTCTAATAGAAATAGGTATTATGTAATGTCTATTAAGGAAGCATACGCACCCGGCGCAATGCCATAGCAGATTCCATAAAAAAATTGAAACCAAATTTCATTTGAGCCATAAAACGCGCTTACAAGCACTGCTGAACCGCCAAAGACCAAACCACCGCCGCAGATGACCGTTGTCAGCGGTTTATACTTATACGCAATGAAGCCACAAATGATGCGCATTATAAAATTCATAAGCCCAATCGATGGTGCAATGTACATGGCATAGTTTGGAGGAATATTCGTACGCTGCGCTGCATAGACAAATGGTATATTGAAACCCATCGGATAGAGAAACGCTGAGGCGACAAGGAATCGAAATTCAAAATTCGCCAGTAGTCTGAAATCAAAGAGCAGATTGAATGCGCGAAGTATCTTCGGGTGTAACCATGATGAAGGTGACAGTTTGGCGCAAAAACGCTTGCAACGGGTGGCATGGCGACGCTTCAGACGACGCTCACGCTCGCGGTGCTCAAAGGAGCCGTATTCGTGTATGCGTGAGAGGCCATAGGAGGTACTGGCCATCTGAAATATACAAAAAATGAGCAAATAAAAAGATGTAAATAGAAGAAGTGACAACATTTTTATTTTATATATTATCGTTGTTTTGTTGATTATGTATGGGGAACTCAAACCTAAAATGGTATGTGATGTCGTTTAGTTCTGTGGTCTGGTGGACAGCGATAAACAAAAAATGCAAAATCAGATCACTAACCCAAGCGACTTGTTTTGTGATTGGTATTGTTTCAGTTGCGATGTGCAGTAAAGTAAGACACTTTAGATTGTTTTTGATACCAGGTTGGGCTCAAAACAAGCTGCCATACCGGGTTTTAATCAGATATCTAAAAATATTAGCCAACGCTTTACAAGGGGTATGACCCCCCGTCTTTTGGGGTAGCTCCCATACAAACGACTCACCCACTATTGACTTTTTGTATAATAACTTATTTATAACTGTCAATAACAGCTTGAAATTTGGTATAGTATATTCTTATGGGCAGCCACTGCACAAAAATATACTCATGGGCATGTCCCAGTACAGCTCTCTATTGAGTTATGCAGATAGAAATGTATAAAACGCCGATACTTCTGTATGGCGCAGAGCATCGGATACAGCGACTTTGGGTGTGTTCGAGAGAAATATTATTTGTAGGATTTTTGGACCTGTTAAAGTTTGCGACGAGTTCAGATTCCGTATAAACGACGAGATGTATCATAGTCCAGTGCATAAAAATCCAGTGGTCATCTTATATGGATGAAGCTGAAAGTTCACCACTGAAACTTTATGACGAAAAACTAAACTTAATTATTGAACAGCTTCAGTGAGGAAGACCGAGCTTACGTTGGGATGACCTCACCGAGTTCTAGATTAGCTACATACACGCTTTCTGTACCACCTGCCCTTTTGAGTACATGTATTTTCTTCGAACCCCCTTCTCAAATTGCAAACTCGTAAGGAAAAGAACAACTTTGGTGCAATACATCATTTTGACGACTGCTACCGAACCTCTAAAATATTGGCAAATCCGACATTCCGGATTCATGTTCAGCGACCCCAAATTACTAAAGGAAAGGAAAGGTATTTAATTTGTTTATTTTTATTTTATTTTTTTTGTACAATATTATTGTGGCTGTCTGAAAGTATCTAATTTTCTAGGGCAGATTCATCCTTTTGCCTACCAGATCACCCCAAAGTCGAAAAAACCTAACTTTTTCTCCACCTTCTTGTTGCTATAATATTTTGGAGGTGGGCGTAGCTGCAGGTCTAAAGTGTTTCGGAAAACTTGTGGGCAATCTTCCTCGTTCAATAAAAAAAAGGATCACCTACGCGACCACCCAATTGTCTTTAACGGTAAAAACGAATGCGACTATTTTCAAAAGTTGGCAGTACGATAACGTATTTATTACCTAGATTTACTACCGTTGACGACCATTGGAACATAGTCAGGTTGTCTGCAAATTTTTCCAAAAATCTTCAGACCTGCAGCTCAACCCACCTCCAAAATAATGTAGTAAAAAGAAGGTGGAGAAAAAGTTAAGCTTTTTCGACTTGTTGATCTCTGATAGGAAAAAATGATGAAATGAAGTACTTTCTTATTAAGGAAAATCGATTCAATAGTTATTCCAGGAAAAATTCGAAGGTAAAAGGGTCGCCGAAATATCAGTGCACGTTAAAGGATTATTCTATTCATTATACTCTTCACACAGAGTGTGAATACTACAAGTTTCGTTCCAAAGTAAACATGACGTTTGAAATAGCGCATTTTCTGGTGGTGTCCCTTGTTACTTGTCTACATACTTGCCTAACTTCCACTCAAAAATTTTATGATATTTTGTCTACTGTAGGCGGAGTTAGCATGGGCCAAAAAATCAGAAACAAGTGTACATCGTTGATATAATAAGGTCACGTTACTTGATTGATCTTACATGTTTATGTGAGCCTACTAGTTCCATATCTTTGCCTTCCAATTTTTCGCGGCTGTGTCGTTCATCATATTCGGCGCGTCCTGTATAAAAAATGTCCTGCCGCTGCAGCGGTTCGCGGCGCACCACATAACGATGATCGGCTTCGTCAATAGAATCAACGTTTGGATCTTCGATTTTTCGTTGACGACTACAGCGTTTGCAGCATGGTGAACACTTGTTGCAACAGCGATGAAAAAATGTCTTCTTTTCGCGTTCAGGAAAATAGTACTCTGTGCAATAAAACTATATTAAAATCAGAGTTCACAATTGCCCACATATGAGCTGCTCACAAAACGACCAGCTCATCTAGTGAGCTGTAAGAAAATCGGCGAGCTGTATCTATGCACATGAGCTGTACAAGAGCTTGGCATATTCATCATGTTTAAATAAGTGTCAGTATATGAATAGAACTATTTAAGTATCTGTTTAGATTTTAATTTTTCATCATTGGGAAGGACAATGTGCGATATACATGTTCCAATGGGTTTTTGGAATGCGGCGCAATGATTGGCACTAGAATACCTAAAATACCATTTTCTCCCCTCAATTCCAAAGATTTTTCTAGGGAGCACATCCTATAAGGGGAGTCCAATTATTACAACTACCTCCGACACTCTCTAATGGTTTTTTGAACCATTTTAAAGCAATCTCTTCCAGACAATTCCATTAGACTGCGTATTTTTGACAACCGCATGTGTTTCCTTTAAATATTTTCGTACTACCCAAAGGTGATAGCTGGATGTCCCACCAAATAGATTTTTAATGGCATTTTCAGGAAGGGCTTCAAATCGTATAAGATAACATTAGAGCGCCGAAGATTGTCGCAGTACATGGGCTCCTGTAACATGATGTGCTCCTTACAAAAATCTTGGGAATTGAGGCGGGAGGATGGTATTTCAGGTAAACATCAGTTTTGTTAATATTCTAGTCCCAAACATTGCTGATTGCAATGCCAATTCCAAAAACACATTGAAATATGTCTAACCCATATTATCATTCCCGGGATTTATCAAATGACACATCTTCGCTAAAACCATTTGGTACATACTAAATGAAACCTCAACCAGTTTCTGGAATATCCCTTTCTAGTGACATTTTCTGGACGATTGGCTAGAGCTGGTATAATAAAAAGTTGTGTTGTGTTAAAAAACTCATGTAAATATCAAAAAGAATCATTTTAGTTTCCAATATTCGTAATTGAGACCAGATGATAGCAGTTATAAGGCCATAGCATAAAGATTGAATTCCAAAAAGATACTTAAATAGTTTTATTCACAAAATGGCACTTATTTAACCATATGACTATAATATATGACTATAATATATTAATCGTACTCACAAGGACACTCACAGCCGACTGTGAACTCGCGTGCAGCTCATGAGCTACTTGTTGTGAGTCAGCCCATGAGCTGACAGTAAGCTCACTGCTTACAATGAACTGATCATGAGCTGCTCACGAACATCTGAGCTCATGCTCACGAGCAAGAGCTGAAATGAGCAACTCGTGCGCCAGTTTTTCCGAACTCTAATTAAAATATACAAATAATAGCTTACCCAATATTGAGACACGCTCCGGCACCGACTCAGTGTCACGCATGAAATTATGCACTGTCCCGAAGTACTCATCCGATGAGGTGACAAAGTTCGTTATCGATTTATGCACTATGCCAACCGGCTGCGGTTGCACCTCGAAGTACGTAATTGCCAAAAACAAAATAAGCAGCAGTATGCCACAATGTACACGTGTTGTAGTGCGCCAGCCAAAGTCAGATACTAGATATTTATTCATAACCGAGAAGATGACCATGCCGGCACCAGAGCCGGAACAGGCAAAACCATTGGCCAGCGGACGATACTGCTCGAAATAGTAGCCGATAATTAGTTGCGAACTGGCCCAGATCATGCTAAGACCTATAGCGCCTGTAATAGCGAACAAAATGTAAAAAAAAGTAATTAAATGCTTTACAATATATCCTCAGGGTAACAATACCGATAACACTGTAGCAGACAATCATTGCGCTGAAATCTTTACAAAAAGTAGCACCAAAGAGTGCAGAACTTGCAATGCACACACCCAGCATGGCGACAGGACGAAAGCCGTACATATTAATAAGCGCTGTGGAGATTGTGCCCGCGGTAAAGTGGCAGCCGACTTGTATTGCAGCGACCAGCACAATCTGCGATTGCCGCACGCCAAAATCCTCAGCCATATAGGGCAGCAGTACGCCAACGGTAAAGATAATGCCATCAATAATGATTTGTGCTAGAAAGGATATAATAAGCACTATCCAGCCCCATCCGCCATCGGGCGGTATAACCATATAGATCTGAAAATAGCCCAGTAGTATTATAAACTCAAAGGCTTGTCTATGTTTTACATACAAATGCAACTGCCGAACCCAAACTGCGTCCTGGCGGCACCGATTTGTTTGCTAGATCTGTTTTTGATGTCGATGAATCCAGATGCAGCGAGGAACTTGACGTGAAGATCAAACTGCTTTCCTCCGTAGCCGATATAAACGTTGTGGTCCCATGATCCGATAAACCTCCAATTGTTTTAATTCGATTTGGAGGAGTACGTGAAGTGCGAATTCGTTGTACAGTATGCAGTGATGGCCAGGAATCAGTTTCGCTAGCATCTAGCAGTTTCTTAGGCCCTGCGATATACAACCGGTTAAAGTTAGATATAAAATAATACTATATAATGTATTTTTTTTTTTTTTTTGTTTACTTTTCTTTAGTATTTTCACATTTTTTGTGGTCACCGCCTGCTCGCGATCATAGTCTTGCGTTTCAGATGTGGAAGCGGGCTCATCGCGTCTAATGGATACATCTGAGGATACGTTTTTCTCCTGCTGCTCGTCTTTTTTCGGGTTTTTACGGTGATCGTTACTATCTTCGGTGCAGTTGCGGAGTTAGTCATTTCTAAGATACAACAAAATGTTTCTGGCTGTCGCACAGACATAAATACTTACCTACCTTGTTCCGCCTTCTTCTTTTCACCAGCGTCCTGCTTCTGTTTATCGCTCATTTTTTGTTTTTAAAGTGACGCACTGACATTTTTTTCAAACAAGAAAATATAATGAAAACTTTGAGAAAATTAATTTAATTAACGAATATTAATGTTGTGCTATGTGCTCAGTTAAGCTTTACCAAATTTGAATTCAATTTGCAATTGATTTGCTTTCCGAATTAGACCAAAAACAAGACAAAAAGTTAACTTCGGTTGTACTGAAGCTCTAATACCGGAAAATTGTAAATCGTACAGCAGATCTATGGGTGGGTTGGGGTTATTTGCAGAAGTGGGAAAATACATTATTTGCCATTCAATTCAGAAAACAGTCCAAGCAGCTCACAAACGACCGTTAGGATACGTATCGCCTGGGTAGCCTCTGAACATCCATTATAAGGTGAGCAAATTTCACATCACGCTCCCTCTAATTTACAGGTTTGTGTGATGGGTTTGGTTTTCGCCACCGCAAAAAAAAAAAAAACATTTACCACTGAAGACTCAGATACAATCACCCTTTGATGATGATTTAAGAACCAGGATTTACGGATATACTCGTGGAATGTCCAGACACTCTATTAGTAATCACCTATACAGCTGGTTGATTTCTTCGAGTTAGAACAATACGATGTCAAAATCGTGCAAAGGAAGAATGAAATCGTTGGCCCAACAGTGTTCCGGGAGTCTCTGCTTTCTGAAGATATATGTGATATATATGAGACATATCTACGACTCAATAGATACGGCTAAATTGTATACATCAGACCTTTGACGAACTCTTGGTGTAATAAGCAGCGTCGCCAAGTTAATGCAGGGATAAACGCCGCCAACAAAAGCAAAGTGTGAACAAACGCCTCAAAAAAGGAGTAAAAAAGACTTGAACTTGAGGATGCTGAGGTGCTTTGTGATAGAAATGAAGCTGTGACCAAAGGTTTTAAATCCGGCATTTCTTTCTACAGAGAAGGAAAATGGAAGGCTTGATACTGGATTATAATGAAGTCTCAGTAATTAAAACAACTAAGCGGCAGGCTCCGATGTGCTGCCAGCTGAGTTATTCAAAAGTAGCGAAGAGTTATAAATGCGTATGCAGTTACTGTTATTCATTCTACGACAAGTCCTGAATAAGACTTGTGAATGCAATAAACAAAACTACTAACTTTTTGTCGATTATAAGGCTGCTATCGACACACCTATAAAAACGAAGTGCTTCAACACCCTGTCTAAACATGTTATACTGCAAAGATCGCTTCTTTTTTGCACATACACAAAGCATCGTCAGAGAATTAAAGAACCTCTCCGAGCGAATGCTGATGAAAGCAATGACAGCTAGTAAAGAGTTCTCGGAAATTGAGAAACAGTTACGTCTCATGGGCCTAGAGGTGAACGTGGACAAGACGAAGTACTTGGCGAAGAATCAAGAAACAAAATTTTTTCACCAATTAAAATCCAAATAATAAAAAAAATCAAGCGAATAAGTTGTGTTTAAGAGGGTTAATCAGGGTGTGAATGATTTGCGCTTGCTTTTTTTTTACATAGATTTTGAAAGAAAATTAAATTAAGTAATCGTGAAGCAGATTACTAGAGATAACAGATACTAGCACATTTTTAAATTTGGGATAGTGCTCTTGTAAAAGTATTGTATGACATTTTTACATGCGAGGGCGCTATTTATATATCTGGCCTTGCCAGGTGCATCTGACGTTTCCATCAGAAAGTTTGACACTTTTAGTGTAAAAGTATTCAGAACGTTTTGATGCACGAGCAATATTTCTATGTTGTGGCTTTAAAAAATAAAAAAATTTAATTAAACCGTGAACATTTTCTCATCTCATTTCATACACATTTTTTCATTTTTCATAAATTGCGACGTGGACTATGACAGCAGGAGGGCTTCTATTAACTTAAATCTTCGATCAAGCACCATCCTTAAGCACCGCAAAGACGAGTTCCACGAAGATCATCCAAAATCAGTTGTTGTGCCAGAGAACATGGATGCTGTGAGCGAACTGATAAAGCAATACTGTCATGTGACATATCGTGAAAGAGAGGCGTCTTTGGGCATTTGTATGACAATAATCAATAAGATTTTGTTTGTTCATTTGCCCTAAAGAAGATACATATGTTCGCGTTGGATCCCGCATGATCTGACAATAGCTCAAAAAAGTGCTCGTGTCGATGGTGCAAGGATATGTTGAAAATAATCGCGTGAAGCACTTCGGAGCAAATGGTTGCCTGTTTCTTCGGCATATTTATGTCTTGTGGTGTTACAGCATCATAAGACGTTCAATTCTGTAGGGTATACAACCAATGGTTTGCCACAAGTTTTGACAAAAAATAAGGACATTCTGCTTCACAATGCGAGCTGTCACACCAGTAAGTTTTTGAGCACTCAAAAGATTGAACTGATGGGTCATCCGCCGTACACTCCAGATTTGGCACTAATGAGTTCTTTTTGTTCCCGAATATCAAACAAAAATTAAGTGGGCATATAAGTAAGTAAGTGAGCAAAAAAGTAGAAAAGTATTCCACAAATATTTTTAGGTGCTTCTGAAATTTTATAAAGCTATGATACTCTACCAAAAGTAGAAAAAAGGTAGGGTTCCATACTGTCAGCGCATATTTTCCTATATATTTTTCAAACTTTGTGCAGCGTTTTCGCGCACATTGTGGTTGTCAACAACTACAAAATATGCAAAATTAAAATTCCATAAACATAGAGAAAATTCAACTAAGTACGCACGGATATATATTGGCTTTTATATGTACATATAGGTAGATATCCAGACGCAGGGACCAAGTTGCCAATAGCAACTGCAGCAAATTTCGAACTTTAGATGTACGTTGGCATTGCACCTGGCGGCGTTTTATGAATAGACAGAGAAACTAACATCCAGACAGCCAGACAGACGCACATACGCTCAGACATCAACATCAATTCAATTTCCTAAACTATTAATGCATCCGAGCGCTATGCGCTGCCGTTCGAGCATAGAACGTGCCATACCAGTAGCCGTCGGCAACAACAACAAGCCAACAAAATTTGAACGTGAATGCCATCCTTGTCAACTGGCAAAATACCGCGAGAGTCGAGTTGCGTTTCGTCGATGTAGTCATGCGGCATGATGCGTGGCATATGCGCGTGGTATGACGCCGCTTCCCTAGCTAACGCCTTCGCACTTTGCTGCTCCACAATGTATGAGTTTGTCGCCTAGCAACTGAAGCAGAATAGAGAAGTACGTCAAGGATTTATAACCCGCATATAAGTTCATTTAGAGACGTCTGTAGAGCAAGGATGAGCACTACAAATACGATTTGCGAATGCACTTTGGTAAGTATTGGTAATGGCAGTACATACTTATATAACTAGTTGTAGTTCTTTATCAAATAAAAAAAATCTTTTGACGAGGTAAAAACAAAGTGACGAAAGCCTACATACAACTCACAATGCTACTGATATCAATTTTTTGAAGAAAGATATTTGCTTTTTATTTATATTGTTGAAATTGATACTTATATGAAATTACCCGTTTGTCAATTTTCATATAATAGCAGTAATTTTAATAGAGAAGATGTACCTTCTTTACTATATTAACCACAGATTTGTAACCAGCAATAATATCGGAATAATCAGAACACTGCTAATGTTGCATGGGAAGCTGACCTGGACACTCAATGTAGAGGAAGGGTGAAAAAAATCATCACAAATGATGCTGAGTAGCACAAAGGGCCTTTCATGAAGACTGATGCAGTGGATCTTCATTTCAGTAGTACGACCGATACTATTTCATGGAGTTCTGGTATGGTGACAGGCCTTGAAGAAGTCCACATACCAAAAGCTTATGGACAAAACGCAACTGCAGGCTTTACTATACATTACGGGGGCGTTAAGGTTTATCACCAAAAGAGGTCTGAAAACGATGATAGGAGTTTAACCCCTAGATATAAACGAGCGTCTAATCGCACAGAACTGTGTTCAACGTCTCTTCGCGTCAGGTTAAGGTAAAGCTATGGACACTACTCAGTTGGCAGGGACTTCAGCAGGAGAACGGACTATATTACTTTTAAGACCAACACACCTCGCAGAAAGGTCCTGAAGATCAGGGATGGTGTTTCATGCGCTCAGCACTTAAAAAAAATGTGCACATCTTTCGGATTCCCAGCGAATGGAGCATAGACGGTGACGAAGTTGCGGACAGCCTGGCAAAATAAGGCGACGGGTTATCGCGAGATTTAACAACAGACGTAAGAATCTCTCTACATACACTATATAGCAAACTGGAAGAGAACACTTGGTCCGTAGCTGGAGAGAGGGGAAAGAGCACATCCAGCTATACAATATCTAAGATACTGTGCAAAGAACGCAACGAAAATTCTCGCACTACCTTCTGTATCTCCAGAAGATGGACTGCAGATTGTTGGTAGCCATTCTAATAAGGGCATTGTCTAGCAGCCGCTCATGTGAAAATCTAGAAATAGCTAACATGGGCGGTTGTATGAAATGCAAGGAACATCTAATTTGTAGCTATCCAGCAATTTAAACCATCGAGCTCACATCCTAACGGGCTATTGGCGTTCGCCAAATACATGCAAATTCGACAGGACTTTCAAAGCTCCTGAATGACCCCCATCATTGTAACCACTAAGGATCTAAGGGCATTGCTCTGTGTGTGAGCTCTACCAAGGGGTTAGCCTTCGTAACCTAACCTACGATCTTTTCGTTCAAACAGACGGTCGGGCGGACTGAAGTATAGGTATCCGAGTATATCGACTCATCTTTCGATGCTGATCAATAATTTATATAGAACGCGCCGCTTGTTATATATGTATATTGGGCTCCATGGACTCGCCTCGGTGCCAAGAATAAATGGAAATTAAGAGAAAATGTTAATTTCGACACAACCGAAGCTTCAATACACTTCGCAAGATAATTTCACGCATACACTCCATTTTTTATGTGGTTAGCTTGAAAAATAAGAAATTTTTATCTATTAAAAGCACATCTAGACGTCGTCAGAACACTACCTTTTTGAGAACTATGTGAAATTTCCGTCCATAAGAAGTCACCATATCAAATTTTGATATTGACTAATAAAAAGTTTGTCATCCAGAACCGAAAAGGGTGCGGTGGATTATGTTCAGCCTAGGAATATAGAACGTCTCCATACCCGATTTCAGATCCATATCTTAAATAGTGGTTGCTAGTTTCGATTCACATATTCAGGGGACAGACGAACGGACAGACAAATAGGCAGATATGGCTTCGTCGAGCTGATCCAGAATAAAAATACTTAATATACGATGCTTACTTGAATGCGTTACTAATCCCGTGCCATTATTATAATACTATTTACACTACGTGTGCGCTTTCGTCACTTGGTTGGACTACCGTCCACAGTAATATGTTTCGATACTTATTGATGCCAGTAGTGCTGATAGTTAATGTTGTCTGTTGTAGTACTAAAGTTTGCATTCGAATTTGCTGCTGCTCCTTCTTCTGACGAAATTATAGCATTGCAATTTCATTGATTGCACCTAAATGAAATCATTTTTCGTAGTATGCAGCAGCAACAAGCAAGCAAGTCTGCTTTATGGCGCAAAAGTAAAAGGATTCGAGTTAGATAGAGTAAAAGCGTTATCAAATGTTATATGGCAAAGGATACACGTACACATATAACAACATGCAGCATTGAGCATGTAGCATGTAGCATGCATCTAGTTCTGAACGGAAATGTTTGCGCTTCCGGCGACATGCCAACCCAGTTCCGTTTAATGTTCCAATGAAATTTACAATGAATTTTCCCATGTACTACGACGGCAATAAGAAAAT
Source organism: Leucophenga montana (assembly GCA_035044765.1). Taxonomy (NCBI): domain Eukaryota; kingdom Metazoa; phylum Arthropoda; class Insecta; order Diptera; family Drosophilidae; genus Leucophenga; species Leucophenga montana. The sequence goes on from JAWNNQ010001139.1 coordinate 729,730, forward strand.
TCCATGTGGCATTAAATTTAGTGCTTAATTTCATTGCCATGGCTGATAGTTTGGAATAGAATAAAGTAGAGCAAAAGACGCGCCGCTGGAAGAAGTCTGTAAAACTACAAAAAATAAACAAAAAAATTATGTTTGCAAAATAATCATACGCCTCGATGGCACGCCGTGGAAAATGCACTTGAAAATTTTATTTTTCTTATGCTGCGAGCTAACCTGCCTTCATTTTTCTCGCTTTCCACATTTCACAAAATTTGGGTCAATTGCTGCTAACCATTTTCGCTTTATACACCCTGTACAAAAAGTGCCAAAAGGGCATTTAAAATGTGTGGAAATATATGTAACATCCAAATGGTGACGTGGCAGTACATATATATATATATATATATATATATATATATATATATATATATATATATATATATATATATATATATATATATATATATATATATATATATATATATATATATATATATATATATATATATTCATGATCAGCTTTAAAAATCGAGTCAATATTCTAATGTCCGTCCATTCGTCCGTCTATATAAACTTACAATTATGGGAGACTATAAGAGATGAATGCTTTGGATTTCGATGTGTAGACTCTTCTATTTCCTGTTCCGGCAAAATGTATAAAGTGTTCAAGCCAACTCCACCAAAAGTGGTAAACATACTCCGGCCCGACACGAGCGAGAACGTTACAAATCAAAAATCAAACTACAATCAAACATTTTCGCCACGAACTGTTTTCCAACGAGTATTCAGAAAAATGTTTGCTACCGAAAGTAAATGAACTTAAGAAATTGCATTTATGTAAAAATAAACCAATGAACTTTCAATATGTGTGCACTTTACACATAATAAATATCTGATTTTATTATTTCATATTGATTTGGGAACACTTTTTTTTGTTTGTTCGACATAGCAGGAATAATTTACACTTTCGTTAGCAAAAATTTTCATTGATCTCAATTGTAAAAACTCAAAGTGCCTGACGTGAGACCTATTGTTTGCTGAGCGTTGCCGTGTACATCAAAATTTGTCCAATTTATGTCATTGCAAACCGTCAAGACAGTCATCGGGCCATGATAACGATTTTGTTTATGTCATTTCTGCCATTATCAGCATAGTTCCAACAGATAACAAACTCGGTCACTTTATTGCCTAATTTCGAAAAATGGGATTTTTTGAAATGTAAAGTTTACAAGCTACGGACCTTGCAAGCTTTGAAGGACAATATTGAACAGCAAAAATAGCAATTTAAACAAACAAATCTTACACTACTTTGCTCCACTTTGTTCCACTAGTTGACCTACAACTAGTAATGAAAAATTAGCAAACAAAGTCTAAAAGTGGTGCAACTCTGCACAGTGAGCACAGTGGACAAGTGTCGCTACCTCATCTTTTAATGATTTGGCAGCACAACACGATCTGCATTCGCATATAACTCTGTGTCTGCTGATGGGAAAGACTAAACAGGACACCATGTTTGGCCTCACTTCGATAACACTCTCGACTTCCGCCTTTCGTCCGATAAATTGTAAAATTGTTATAAAAATAAAATCTATTGTAATAAAACGAATTTTGCTGCATTTTAAATAAGAATACACATATTCACAACATACTCACGACGACATTTGTGCACTTTTGCATCATTCCAAGAGCTTGTGAACACCTTAATTGTGTTTAAGTATTTATAAACTAATTTGTAGTAGTATTGCACTGCAATATAATTATTTTTGGAATAATTTACTTTAGTATAATATATTGTAACATATGAAATATATACCTATGTATTCTCATTAAACTAGGTACAGGGTATCTGAAAGTCCTGCACACAGTTTTCTTTGGCAAACATTTTTTTTTTTTTTCGTACAGGCTTGATTTTCTGGCCGTTTCAGTTTCATGGGACCATGAAAATAAAAGAAGCACAGCAGAAAAAATCGGCGAAATTGGGCGCTGGCAAAAAAGAAATGTGAAAAACAATTTCAAGTGCTGCTCGAAATATTGCACCAGGGAATCAAATTGCTGTCAAATGTGCTTTCTCTTTCGCTCGATATCCATCTTTTTCTCTTTCACTCACTCATCCACTCGCCTCTGTACATTTTCAAACACTCCGAGAGAAGTTCAACTGCGGTGCGCGCTATATGAGTCCATTCACTTGCAATTCCACTTAAGCATGGCATAGGCTCGCTGGAATGGTTATGTGTTCCAATCTGCATAGCACTAATTAATTAGTTCGATTGTTTGTTGTTTTCCTTATTTTCACATACCTTCAGTTTTTCCGCTTAAAATCATTAATTTAAATGAAAATGAAAGGATGTTCGTTGCAAAGATAGGTACATATTTTTGTATACTAGTATATTTAAATGAATTTTTAGATTTCTATGTGAACTGATCTGCACATAAGCGTAATATTTTATTAGGATTGATGTAAAATACACCAATTTTGACGTCTGTAGTTTAATTCACATCAAAAATAAAAAAACTTCATACAAAAACTCAAAAATGGGGAAGGTTTGCATGGGAGCTACGTCTAATGGTGTTCCGATCTGGATAGAAGTGGAAAATTTTGTATGTCTACCTTATTGTTGTGTTGGCACGTCTATTTAATACACTTCATCTGAAGAGAGAATAGGTTACGCCGACTGACCCTTGGTAGAGTAAACACATATACCAAAATGAGCCTTAGTGATGAACAGAGAATATGAGAGTTTGAGAATCCAAACTTGAAGTCTCTTTCTCTTATATTCACCATACTATGACAGGGGATCAGGCGGACAGGCAGACAGACAGACAGACGGACCTACTTGACCTTTGATGCTGATTAAGAATACATATGTATATATTTTTGTTTTATATTGGGTCTGTGCTTTCTCCTTTTGTCTGTAACATACATTTGCACTAACTTAATACACAATTTTACCCTATCGGTGCAGGGTATTTAAAAATGAATTTTTTTTTCTCAGATGAATAGATTGTCATTGATGTGAACAACTATTCGCCACCGGTCTTGAATAACTCTGCTGGCAGCTCATCCTAGAATGTTGCTTTGTTATTCTTCAGCTTTTTAATTACTGAGTCGTACTCAACAATGGAGCCATAATCAAATAGTGGTTCTAGAAATACTTTTCTAATCGCGGCTCTGTTCACTTCATTGCCTCCAAGTAGGTTAGAGAAGGGACCTCTTCATAATATCAATGATTCCTGTGCAACCGATGTTCCATTTTTGTCCTTGCAGAAAGAAACTGCGGTTTCAAGCTTAACATCCTGAAATGCATGCTTCTCTTGTTTGAAAAGATGTTTTTTCTCTCTAGATATCGCTCCCAAACAGCTCGCTTTCTTCTGTAGGCGACGTCTTTTCCTTGCTTTAGAAAACGGTGAGGGCTCCCGAAACAGTTGGTAGAATCTGACATTTCGGCGGTCTGTTGTGATTACGGTTTTCCAACGTCCGGCTTTCGTTGAGTGTTGAAACGTGCAACATGCACCATGCTGAGCATCATGCGTACCTTAGTGAATACTTTCAAATGGTGTTTTAGGGATTATTAGGAAAATGTGCACAAAAGAAGAAATGTTTTGCCAACTTTCGGCTGCTTTGGCTGAAAGCTTAAACATATTCTTAGAATTAAAATTTAAAATTTTTTGGAAATTTCCGTACAATGCCGAATTATTTTAGCGATTAAGCATTGAAAAATGCAAATATTCTTTCGAATCTCATTGCATCTTTTTTCTGAATAATTTAACTATTTGTTGAAGCAATTTTTGCACGTTTTTCTGCAGTAAACTTGAAACGCACTTGAGTCCAGTGCGGTGGTCTTAAATTCTGTGAAAATTTGCAACATTTTTTTAATGCACTATTTGTGCACTAATTGCGAATTTCATGCGCATTTTTATTATTCAAAAGGTCTTAAAGCTGATTATGTGCACTGAAAAAATTGTAGGCAAATAAAAATGTATCTATACACAACAGCCGCCGCAGTTAGTCTGCCTTCAGATACAAACAAACACTTTTTGATCTATGCAATTTGTAATCAGCTCATTTCAACATTGCACAGCTCAACTCATATTGCAATCGCTTCACGAAATGAGAAATTCGAAACGCAGCACAAGGACATCGGCACAAATTCCTGTCTGCATATTTGTGACTTTGATCATTTGAAAGTTGGCATGAAACTGATGAAGCTATAGGATGGTATCTGTTTCTATCCATACATGTAGTATGTATGTATAAGGTGTTTTTTTTTTGTGAGAGGTTTCATTTTGCCGACACAGATTAAACAGTCATAAATTGTTCAGAACTCTCGATGCTTTTATGATTTGTGCTCAGTTCGGTTTGCCATTTTATCATGAGTATACTAATGCCAGAACAACGCTTTCAAATTGTGCAAATTTATTTCAGTTTGGGTATGTTACCGTACCGTACCGTACCGACTTAATTGTAGTGTGAAGTTGGCACCGTGAAGTGTGAAATTTTAATTTTTTGAATGCAGATCGCTTGTCTAACGTTAGTCCTCGCTTGTCCAAGGCTAAACTTCGTTTACCCACCTACCAAAAATTAATAAAGAAGAAAATTAAGTTTGCGAAATTAATTATTTTTTGTGAAGCCGGCACACCGAAGCAAAAAATGTTATTTTTTTGAAAATGCAATGCAAATTTGTCCAATATTAGACCAGGTTTGTCCAAGTTTGAACTTCGTTTTCCCATCCACCAAAAAAAAAAAAAAAAAATATATGAAGGAGAACATTTTAAAAACTAACTCTTTTTTTGTGTAAAACTTAAATTTTTGTAAATGCAATTTATTTACTCTTCGTTCGTCCAGGTTTGTTCAATGTTAAACTTCACACTCCGACAAAAAAAAAAAACACAAATGGTTCCATTAATTGTTTTCCCAATTCCATTTACGATTCCGATCTGTCTACACAAAAATCAAGGAACTGATGCAAAGTGTTCCAAAGGGATTTCATCGAATATAATTTGTTTTTAAATTTATATGCTCTTAAAATTATTTCTGTTGTTCTGGTTACTTCCTCACATTTTATGCAATTAGTTTTGAAACTGATGTAAGGAGTACTTTTCAGCTTCAAAGCCGTAAAACAATTCAAAACATTATTTTTGTTTCGAATAAAGTGCTCGCAATGATAGTTCTATCCTTGTACAGGGTTACACTTACGCCTTAGCCAGAAATGAATTTTGCCGATAATTTTTCTTCCAACTGAAACTAAAGGAACCGAAATAAACAAAATGGTAGCACTTATAGCTAAGAGAGCTGAGAGAGAGTAAGAGGGAGAGAGAAAGCTTTGTGAGAGCGAGTCTTTGTGATTGACCAAAGGCGTTACCTGGTTTTTACCTACCTTAGACGCAATACTTTAGGGGAAAAAAATTAAATTCGTCCGTTCTCTTTACATTCTTCCCAGCAAAAAAAAATCAAGCGTTAAAAAGTGTGTAAATTTGCACTTGCCTATTTATAGATAATATTTTCTGACAAAAACAAATTTTATTCCGACAAACAGTTTCCCAATAAGATAGTTGGCAACTCCATTATCGTGTATGTCCTTGCCGTCTATATGTCTGTTGTAATTGTTGAACATGAGAGGCAGTTGAATACCGATTTTTGTTCTTCCTTTCTTTGCTGTATCGTTGCACTGTTACCATTGAATCGATTGCGTCGTAATTGATTTCGATAACAACTTCATAATTATCCATCCAATGAATTATCATATCGTCATTTCGCATATCGTATGCATAACATATGCATAAACTCTTACTGTACACAAAAATACCAAAATATATGTATCGTTTGTTGCTGACATGTCAGACAATGGCCGAGCCTTTGCGAACTTATCAGAAATATCAAAATTGCTATTATTAGTAATGTGAAAGTACGCTTTAAATATCTTAAGAATGTGATACGACATTGTTTTGTCAAACCTGAGAATGAAAAACGCTGGATTTTTTTCGCTTATAGTTCGCAGCAGTGGGTCTTGTTTTTCCTTTATCAATGGCTCATGTACTGGGTGAATATCGTAGGTATCGTAGATTTTTTTCCAAACCGGTTATAAATCGGTTGCTGAACGATATTTATGTTTGGCCAGTTTGGTTGACGTTGATGGTTGCTGTTCCTTCTATTGAACTTCGACTTTCGGACCACCATAATCGTCTGCCATTGATAAACATACACATAATTAACAACACAAAACAAAAGAAACAATATGAAAAATAGTACCTGCTATTTCGGTCAATGGGCAAATGAAGTTCAACCTTGGACAATCATTGACATGTACGATGGACAAACGAACTGAATTTACAAAAAATAAAATTTCATCCTTCGTGGTCCCAGGCTCCAAAATTATGGATTTCAATTTCGAATTGGTTTTCCTTTTTATTATTTGTTTAAGGTTGGACAAACGAAGTTTTGTATTGAAAAAACGAAGTGCATTTACAAACATTACAATTTTACGCTTCAGGGTGCCAACTTCACAAAATTTCTTATTTTAAATATTTTATGGTTGGACAAACGAAGTTTAACCTTGGACAAACCTGAACTAACATTGGACAAAAGATTTCATACTTAAGAGTACCAAGACACAATATTTGTAATTAAAATTTCAAAAATATGAAATCATTCATTAAAAATTTGTGGTGGGTCCACCTGGACTATCGTTGGAAAAACGAACTCTAATTAAGAGATATTAAATTTCACACTTCGGTATGGCAACTTTGCACGGCTCGACATAATAGTCCATCCGAGAGACTAATTCGATTAAACATTGATTCTTTTTTTCATCACGTATACTCTAAATAAAAAGTGATCGAAAATTGGACTTCTAGAAAACTCCACATCCAATATATCATCATATTTAATAAAGCTAATTTTCTGTTTGAAGCTATGTAATCTAAGTATTCAGTATTAACTCGAAGTTCTACACGCCTAAAAAAACACCTTGAACTATATTCAAAAGTATTGACAACAGGATAGGATAGGACACCACCACCACATCATCATTATGCTGCTGTGTTCTGCTGCCACACAGATCCAATCCAATAGATTGAGAACATCTATAGTCCGGCAGATAGCGAGATTGCGCTAAGCTTGATGTCATGGTATTGACCAAAAAAGGACATGGACAGGATAGTCACTTGACTTTGTTGTTTTCTTAGTGTTCGAAGCATTTTGCTTTTAAAATTTATGCACATTATTTCCTAGCCAGCATGGCAAAATGTTAAAGGAAGCTGGACGTGTCCTGACTTGCAGGTAATTGAACTTAGTTGATGTGTTGGAGCAATTTATGTATGCATTTGGCATGATGTACTATTGTTTCTCTTACTGTGCTGCATCATTTTTGTTCAAATATAATTTGTATGCAAAATACGCGAAAGCAATTGGTTTGATTTTTTCAGCATTTTTCTTTTTCACTCTTGTGTATTGATTTAATGCATAGATTTGTCTATTGCATAGTTTAGAATAACTTGAAATGGATATAATTAATAGAAATTATTTTCCATAAATCACACTACGCAATACAAATTATCATCCATTTTATTTGATTTGAGCTCCTTGACTTTGAAAACACTTATTGCTCAACTTTTCCTTCACTGAATAACCGTCAGGTTCAATTTTTCATGCTTTACTTCCATTTATTCCATTCCAATCTTAGAACGACGGGACTCTTTTGAGCAAACTTATGCCAGTTTGTTTCATTTGAACAGTTTCCAAATGTGAATGATTTTTCTTTTCATGTATAAATTTTTGTTCCACTTGTATCTATTCCAATGTATTGTCTCCCTCGGTATAGAATGAACATGTATACCGTATACCGAATGTCTCCCAGTAATAATAGCACGAGGTAAATAAAATACGATAAAACAGCGTGCAAAACCTCTGTTTGTTCTTTCTTATGTGTTCTCTCAAAAGATGACATAGTGGAAGCGAAATGGAAAGCGATTGCAAGCAATAAAGGGAGAGCAAAGCGAGATAGCAGTTTAAAAACTGCTTTGTCGCTTTGCTTTGCTTTCTTATAGTTTCATATTTGTACATTTTTGTTGTTGTTTATGCTATTGTTTTCGCATTTACTTCATCTATTGAACGATTTTCAAAGGATTACATAATTGGTATTTATGGTGCATAAAATTTCGTTTTTAAATATGGAAAAAAAAGATGAAGTTTCATGCTGTGAATTTAGGTAGCTATTTGTAAAATCTAACACGCATTTGGAGAGTACCGCAAAGGGGGCGTACCCCTTTATAATTATGCGAACTTTTCCTCCATATGAAGCCAAATGTCAAATTGATTTTGCCTCAACTGATAATCCTTTGCATGAAAAATATCAAAAGTGGGTGGTGGGTTTGCATAGGGATACCCCTAAAACAGATAAATCACATCTATTTCTCTATATGTCAAGCGTTCGCCCATAAGAAACCACTATATTAAATTTTATGTTGATATTTACAGTAATAAGAAAGTTTCGCTATGGGACCAGATTAACAAACCTATAACAAAAAAAAGAAAAAAAAAATTGGCAAGTTATTGAAACAGTAATGAAACAACTTAGTAAGTTTATGGACGAGTAAGTAAAACGATGCTTTTCCAAATTAACATTTTTCCATTGTTTACCAAACGGGCACTTCTTTTAAGCATCTGGTTTCTTTCTCTGGTGTGTTCTTACAAGTTGTAGTGAAAATATGGCACTTGATCAATCCTGGGAAAGAGCAACTATATGGAAAATACCTGATCCAGTCAAATTTTAGAATGCAATAGTTTTCACTGAAATAAATCAAAAACCGATGACTTCCAGAAATACCAACTTCCTGCCTTAATTTCCAAGATTTATTAAAGGAATGCTTCTTCTGTTATGGCTCCATCATTTTTCAGACTATATCCAACTTTGTGCTATTGTTTTTAAAAATATTTTAAACCAATCGTCTCCACAAAGTAGAATTATAAAAAGATTTTACGACACATCCTACTATCACCAGTGGGTATTAAGATATCATTTAAAGAAACACATGCGGTTGTTAAAACTGTTCTATATAATGCCATTCTCTGGCTAGGACTGGCAACAATAAACAATTGAACAGTTCCGGCGATAGACGCAATTAATTCCTGTAATAGAAGAAGTATTCCTTAAAATAACCTTGGGAATTGAGGCAGGAAAATGGTATATTAGGAAGTAATTGGGAGCTGTTTAATTTTCATTATTATATTGTATTATAGGCACTTATGCAATTGATTTTCGGACTAATTCTAATTTTGCTACGACAGGTACTTCATATTCAGGCGTGTCACAGAAATCCCTTTCAACCGAATTCCAATTATCGGTGCCACAGAAATCACTTTGGGCTGCTTTCAAATATTTCGTTCTTTTCAAGAGATTTCGGTAAATACAACACTAAGGAAATGTTTTAATATAGAAACTATTTTACAAATGGAAACATAAATATTTTTTCGAGTAATCTGCATCAAAGTTTAGTAGTATTTTAGTTATTTAGTCTATTCAGTTATCTTTGGAAAATAAATGCAGTTTATGTCAGCAGCTCAAACCAACCAAACAATAGAGATGCTAACTTGCTTAAAATTTACTTTTGATTTATTCGATGTTCTAATATAATTGAATAGTTCAAAACGTTTTGTGTCACATTAACTGTAAAAATATTAAAAGCGTTGTCCACATTTTTAATCTCATTTGATTGTTTATTAATAACATATTAACTTGTAGAAGTATGAACTAAAATTAGACTGCTGTAAGTTGGCAGTTTTCTTGTAAACAAACAAACAGCTGATATTCGACAGTCACATCACTGTTGTTAAATGGTGCGCACAATAGAGTTGTCGCAGACATATTCTTAAATTTTTCAAATAATTAAAGCACAATTACATAAATATATTTATTTTATGTTAAATTTTATAACATTTAAATTTTTTAAGTTTGTTTATCAAGAATGTACATAAAAATGCGGCGAAATATTTAACAAAATTATTTTTGTGTAGTGACAGCCCTAGCTAAATAACTGTTGTTCGCCTTATCTTTTCTATGTTGAAATTTTGTAAAATAGAATCGTACGAACTTCTGCCACAAATTATAAAAAAAAAAATCAGCTTCTTGAAAAGAGAATTTATTCTTTCAGAGATTTATAAATTTCATAAAATTTGATTTTTAAGTATCAAAAAATGGCATTCGTTCTGTTAAGGGTTTCAACATTTCGTGTTACTGGCATGTCATGCATGAATGTCATGTCTTATCCGAATTATATTAGTAGAAGAGAGATAGGATAATACATTGTCAGCATTGCTACGATTTGTATTTTATTTTTGTATTATTTGTAATTTGTATTAAGGGCGAAACAATTACACCATTCTCACATTTGATCAAATGTGTAACGTTGTAATGTAATGCGTGCCCACACACCTTTCAAATCCATTTCGTCAAATCTGGATTTGAAATTTCCCACCCAAATCACATACGTCTGTTCAGAACGAAAAAATAAAAATCACATCGATTAAGAAGAAGCAATGTGACGTACATACATCAAAACTTTTGGATTTTCTTCACACATTTGAGCAAGTAGTCAAATTGCCAAATACTCCCGTCAATTTTCCGTCACGATTTAAAATATATCAGAGCAAAACAAAACAGATTTTTTTTTCTTTTTTTTTAATGTCTCCACGCAGCCCATTCGTTTTTAGTAAAACTAAAACCACTTTGATAATCAATTGCATGAGTATCCCTAGTATATTTTTTTTTCGTGTTCAGCGCATTAAAATTGCACTACAAAAGTGTAAGAGAAAGTTTATATTATGTGCTTTAAACTATTCATATTTGAAAATATATTTTCGTTTTGTTTGCAGCACTAAACAAACTCATTTTGGTAGATAACCTATGAAATTCTTCGCCTTGCCTATATTTTTCAATTAAAGCCAAATTAAGTGCACAGAGCCTAAGTTGTCACAATTTTTTAGCAAACTTTCAAGCTACACTCACACTTTGCAAGTTTGTGGTAAGTTTTTGGAGCTTGTTGTTCTTTGTTAGTGAAAAAAAAGTGAAGAACTTTAATTCTTTTTCATGCAAAAATGCTGCCTTAGCTGCTGTAGGCACTTAAACCACTAAAGTTTAACAAACTTTAACTAAAAAGTTGTCAACTGGCATGGATAGGCGGCATCAGCGGCGGCGGTCTTGAGCGAGTGACTTGCAACTGTTTGCTTTTGCTGTCAAGAGACAAAATATTGTAGAAAGAAGCCAAGACTGTTGAAGAGCTGTGGCTAGCTGAGCACTTACTGCATACTTTAACTGCTGCAAATGCTGCTGCTGCTGCTGCTGCTGCTGCTGGTGCTGACTTTGTGGTACGCATACAAGTACAGCACAGATCCGAGACAAACAGCCAAGGCAGCCACATACATACTTGTACATATTGTCAATGTCAGCGACCATGTGCAATGCAGCATGAGGCCGACCGTGTGGCTTGTTTGTTATTTGCAGACAAAGTAATCTAGCCAAGGAAGCGAAAGTTCCATTGATAGGGCAGACAAACTGTTTACAATGCAGCGGGTCAGACGTAGCGCAAGTGTTGCGAAAAGTTAAAAAAACCTTATGCAACGACATTAAAATAAAATAAAAGAATTATCGCTGTGAAAGTTAGTCCATGCAAGTGACTAAAGCCGACCTCAGTGTAGCTGTAGAATAATTACAATATTATATGCGCTATAACTAAGTTTTTACTGATGAGTCCTGCGATCGAGACGTGTAATATACTATTAAGCATGTCTCGCACCGTGAATTTGTGTGGCAACTCTATTGTGAGCGTCATTTAACGGCTGTCTGTTACTGTCAAATATCAGCTGTTTTTGCTTAGAACAAACCTGCCAACTTACAGCAGTCATATTTTTGCTTATACTTATACAAGCTTAAACACTATTAATAAGCAATCAAATGAGATTAAAAATTATGACACCGTTTTAAATATTTTTACAGTTAATATGACGCGAATCGTAACTATTAAAAACTATTATGTTATATTATATTAAAACATCGAATATTTTCGAAGTAAATTTTAAGCCAGTTAGCATCTTTATTGTTTGGTTGGTTTGAGCTGATAACAAAAAGTGCATTTATTTTCTAAAGATTTCGTACGAGGGGTACTATTTATATTTCGGGAATAGCAAATAGTAACAAACATTTTTAAATGAAAATGGCTTTATTGTTTTTCAAAATATTCCCCTTGATGATCAATACACTTTTGCACTCGTTCAAACCATTTGTCATAGCAGTTGTTCCATTCCTCTTGAGACACCTCCAAAACATGGTTTTTGAACGCTTCAACTGCTTCTTCGGCGCTCGTAAATCGTTGACCTTTGCTACTCGGGAACAAGAAGAAGTCATTGGGTGCCAAATTAGGACTGTACGGTGTACGGGTCATTAATTCGATGTTTTGACTGCTCAAAAATGCACTTGTTTGACGAGATGTGTCAGAGCTCGCTTTGTCATGATGGAGAATGATTCGTCTTTGGCGGTTGGTTTTACGAATTTCTCCGAAGACTTCCGGTAAACAAATGGTCGTGTACCACTCAGAATTGACCGTCCAACGTTGCTCAAGCGGAACAGTGGCCATATGACCCATTCGGCCGAACAAACAGGCTATCATTTGCTTCGCTGTGCTTCTTCCGATTAATACATTATGGGGTATCCAACGAGAACAAATTTTTTTTACAGCTAAGTGTTCATGCAAAATCGAATGTATTGAAGTGGAACTAATGTGCAAGGATGCCTCTATCTCACGATATGTCACATGACAATCTTGCATTATCAGTTCACGCACTGCTTCGATGTTTTTGGGCACAACAACCGATTTTGGACGACCTTCACGGAATTGGTCGGCGACCAAACTACGACCACGATTGAATTCACTATACCAGCGATATACTGTGGTTCTTGATGGTGCTTTATCGCCATACAAAGAACTGAGTTCATTGAGTTAATTCTTGTTAAGATAATCCACGTCGAAAGTTGTGAAAAATAATCCACCGAAAACCTTCGCTTGAAATTGCCATTTTTTAGCCAAATTGCTTTTCTTAACTCACTGTAAACAAAACAAATAGCAATTGTACATCAAAACTTTGTGAGTACGTTTATGCCAAAAAATGTCAAACTTTATAATGGTGTTGCCAGATTTTAGCTTTTGACATTAGTGTTGCCAGCTCCCGAAATATAAATAGCTGCCCTCGTAAAATGCAAAATTAGTAGATTAATTATTCCCTGCTTCTAAATGTTAATTAGTGCGAAAATCAACTTGGTGTTGATTTTTTAAGATAAAGTCGACCTTAAAATAATATATCGTTAGAAAGCTCTTTTAAATACCATCCAAAGGAGTTCTGCATGTCACTTGGTTTTTCCCTCGTCAAGGTTTTTTTATTTAATAATACTTATTCTAATAATTTTTTACCGAATGCTGACGCACTTATGTTGGCACCAAGATTTTCGTTGACGGCTGATGATGTTTGCATCATGATAAATTTGCGATTTCCAATGGTCACCACAGATGCAGCACAGCAGTACCTGGACGCTGGAACGTTAAGCTCAATCAGTTAAGCATATACTTCATTTAAGACATTGACATTCCATAGCACTGATGCTGAACAGCACTGGCCTTTATCATAAGGATACAACGCCGTATCTTGGTTCATCCTTGACCGGAAACTTACTCTTGCCAGTCACATAGAGAGCAAAGTTAACATCTGTGAACAGCACTCGGTCAAAACCGAATATACGTACAATTTCCCCCAGAGAAAATTGTACTAGATCAAATGTGTTAATATTAATAAAAATAACACCTGTGAATCAAGGATGAGGCGTCTTGACTGGATGCTGAACACCAGTGCAACAACTGCAAAACTATGCTTTAAGGCGAATGGCGGGATGCATCCGTGAAGTCCGCAATTCAGTGTTAGTGGAAATTAAGGAGCAAATCTCACTTCACAGCAGCCGCTATATAATCATCGACTGTTTGCGCCCCTGGCTACAGCTAGAACCATTAACAGGCTACACAGACGCAATTTTGGGCACCTGCTAACGACATATCGTCACATTCCTCGAAGCCGACACAGTGGGCAGTCTTGCATTCATAATAAAGTTTACTGTAAATTAACTGCACTAATTCGGCAACATAAATTAGATATAATAAAAATATTTTTGATTTGCAAGTAGGCTTTCGTCGCTTGGTTTTTACATCTTCAAGAGGTTTTTTTTATTTGATAATATTTCCACTAATAGTCTGGTTTGTGAGTGTTAAAAATAATTTTTTCACTTAGCAGCGGCGCTCTAAAAAGCGCTCATACGTATTACAATGCAAACACGGCGTATACTTGATATTAGACAAAGCAAACAATGCTCATACGCCGTGTTTGCTGTTGCGCTTGTCAAACAAGTTTAATATGAAATTTGCATATTTGATTATTTTATTTAACATTTTAAAACCAATTTATATTCATGAATTTTGGAAAATTAGCAAACGAGTCAAGTTGCGTCGACTTCTGAGTAAAAATGCTTAGTATTATTATGGAATGGGACTGTTTTGCCTGGCATGGCACTGAGCAACGTGTCGTCATAAATGTTTTGGCATCATTAAAAGTTTTGCCATTAAAAATGTATGCAGCCACTCGCAATGGCGATGACAGCTTCCGCTGCTTTCATTTCCGCATGTTGTGCAGTGGCGGCGTACTAAGTTTCCATCTTCTAATAGTATTTTTTTTTTTATTTTATTTTTTTTTTTTATTCGTTGCTGCTTATGCTTTCCATTTGAAGTTGTGCTGCAGCGCACGCAATGCTCGACTTCGCATGCTAACAGCATCAATTATTGCGTATACTCTATACGCATAGTGTGATAGGGTATATTAAGTTTGTGCAAATGCATGCAACTGTCAGAAGCAGGCGTGCTATTCCATAAGGTATAAACATATATTGATCAGCGTTAAACGTCGAGTAAGTATCCGTCTACCACTGTGCGATTAAAATGTTTTAATTAATTTTCGTAAAGCTCGTTCATATCAATAGTAGCAGAATAATCCGACGTTGCCCGGAGTGGAGTCATCCGATTAAACTAAGTGTCAAATATAATTTTCACCACAGTTTCACTCTTTGGGGTTGAAATTTTATAAAATCGACGAAACAAGTGTTTAATTATTTGACATTAGTTTACAAGCTAAGAAAATTTAAAAGTTCATTCGATGTCATATAGATTTTGGTCTGCCGAACTCGAAAATAGTCTCAAAATGGATTCAATTGAATGAAATTATGAAACGATAGATGTTTATTTAATGCCAAATTGAACGAAGGATAATCTACATGATGGTCTACATGTGAGAAATCCGCTCAAAGGTAAACAATTTTACAAATATCTGTCACCCGATGACACGACCGCCTTGAATTCATTGAAGATAGTTATTTCTGATTTCCTTGGAAGCAATAAAATTCCGCATTAGTATGTAATTACAAGTTAATTGTTGAAAAATTGTTTACTCAATACTATTTGTATACACTGTACCCATAGGGTGAAAGGGTATATTAAGTTTGCACAAATGTATTTAACAGCCAGAAGGAGACGTAACAGATATAAGGTATATACCTACATTCTTGGTCAGCATCGGAAGGCGAGTCGATATAGACATGTCCGTCCGTAGGCCAGATCTCGGATACAAAAGATCTTAAAAGTTAGAGGCTTCAAGTAGGGATATGTAGACTCTATCTTCTTTAAATTAACATGCCAACCCTACCTTAAAAGAGGTAGCCTCCAAAACTGGCACTCATTTTAAAGTTTTTGTATGAAAATTTTGCTATGAACTGTTGTTAATTGTGCTATAAACGCCAATTTTTGTGTATTCTAATAAAATATACTGCATAGATCCAGATCAGGCCAATGTAAGGGGTAGCCCCACAGAAACTTACCCTTGCCGCGCACATTTAACTGCAGTGATCTCTCTTATTCTATTTCATTTTATGCGTCAAGCCTTCCATTTTCTTAATTATTAAGAGGGGTTAATAAGTCGCTCAAGATCTATTTCTTGAATTCTCACTTATATTTTTTTCCAGAGTCTCGGTGTCTTAAGTGACGAGCATGGTTTAATGTTTCACCAGTAAATGAAGCCCATAGAGCGGAGTTATTAGCTCGGTTTGTGCAGCGGAGAGTATCATGGATAGGGATTCATGTCAAGGACATTCTTATCGATTCATAATTTCGATTATTTGCATTAAAAAATAGTGTGGCGTTACTTATACTCTTTTTTCCAGGATTTTTTACGTCAGCTGGGAAGTTAAGGAATCTGACTTAAAATCCGTTCGAGCTGAAGTTCCACAGAGCAGCGAGTTATGTTCTGTCTTATACACGCAACTCTTAGTGAGGTACCTCTCGTTTGTGAGCAACGATAACCTAATGGTAGCCTTGGCTACGAACGGTGATCCGGTTGCTGCGTGAGACCTGCAGGACCAGCTGCACTTACTAGAGACTTGGTTAATTAGATGGAATATTGTAGTGAATCCAGACAAATCCGTTCATGTAACATTCACAATGAGACACAACGGCTGTCCTACAGTTTTTTTTTTTTCAAAGGCAATGCCATTCCAATGAGCACAAAATCAACGTATCTTGTCCTAATAGTAGGCAGACGGTTTACTTGGATTGCAGCTGAGATTAGAAACAAGATCCTGTTATACAAGACAATAATAACGGCTTCCAATTCTAATGTATATATCCTGCAACGGTAGTTTAGACTAGCGTTATTTGCTGTGTACAATATACAAACCGAGTTTTAAAACGATCGAAAAAAACCAATATTCTCTATAAAACCTTTGACCCTCTTAAGGTGAAATTTTCCACTGGAAACTACAGTTCAAAAATCAGTTATGGCATTTCGGTTTCCGCTTTGCTTTGATTATGAATGATTGAATCAGTTAGGACAAACATTCTAACATATATAAAAGTTAAAAATTCATATCGATTATTCGTATCGTCGCTGCCATGTGATTAATCGCAAAGAACAAATAGTAAGGGCGGTACAATCTACACAGGGCACTTTTGCAATGTTTAAAGGAGTAATTTTCATTTTATTTTCTCATTCTTCTAAAATTTATTTTAATATGGGGTTTTTTTTTTCAGCTACCGCTTTTTTTGTTTTCATTTTTTAAATATATTTACTAAACTTCATAAGTAATTTTTTTGTCATGGATTTGTCACACCTTACCGACATAAAACAACGTCATCAGTAAAGTATGTTTTTAATGAAATCCCTAAGACTTCTCAAATACAGATCGTGTAAAGTTTCTTTAGCGACGCTTACGCATTACAAAACAGCTGTCATCTCAACTGTTAAAAGGTTCAAACCGACACCCATCACTGGGTAGAGGGTAACAAGTAGTCGAGTACACTCGTTTATAGCAATATTTTATTGTTGCTAATATTTTTGGCAATGCGTTTCATGTTGCTTGTGTACTCATCACATCAGCGTCAGTGTATCAGATGCCCTTATATTCCATCTCTAGTCATTGTATCTGTTAGGTTGGCCCATCGTGTGCCAGACACTTGATTTTCGTTGGCACGTGCTTAATCAGATTTCGCCACACGCATGACAACTAATTATTGAGCTGGTGCCACACGAAGACGATGGCATCTTCTCAGTCAACATTGTCTGAAGCACTGCAGACAGCTAATTACAATGTTTGGCCAGGAATTTATACGGCACTTTGTATTGCGAAATGCTCCAGATTTCAGTCACTAAAACTAATTATATAACTAAATAGTTTAAATATATTATTTGTGGTGCTAGCTTAGTAACCGAATGGTCAGCTGAATATTTGCATATGCGGTATAATGGATTAGCCTGAATGATAAATGTATTATAGAATATTGATAGATATTAGTGTGGAATTAACACAGATAAGTATTAATGGGTAAGATAAGAGATTTTTATAAATGAATTTGGAAGAGTGACGTATATACTCTATGTTAAGCCGTTAGTAAAAAAGATTTTTATATAAAAACCGAAAAGTGCTCGGTGGGTGTGTATGCCACCATATATTGTACCTATTTGCTTCCACAATAATCATCTTATCAAATAACGGCTCACAGACATGCCCATCATTATATATGTGTAGCTTCCGTTTATAAAAGCGTCCTTATAGAAGTTCGAGCAGATATTGAATTCATTGGTGGATCCAGAGAGTGGGGGCATACGTTCCCCAGTCCTAATACAATATCAGATTAAAATTCGATATCGAAGCTTTTATAAACTTTGTAAACAGTAGTAGAGTTCACGCACCAAGATATAAAAATATCTACTGGTGGTCCAAAATTGCTGTTTGGAGTCAAAAATCCTACTTCCTACTTAATATTATAAACGCGAAAGTTTGTATGGATGTTTAGATGTTTGTTACTCTTTCACGCAAAAACTACTGAATGGATTTTAATGAAACTTTACAATAATATAGCTTATATATCAGAATAACACATAGGTTGTAATTTATGAAGATTAAGTTAACGCATTTATTTAATTAATTTAAGACAAACACAGCGCAAACATTGAAACCACGTCTAGCATTCATGTGTTTGCCTAAAATGTTCATGTGTGCGTGATGATTCTGTTCGTTCTTTCTTCATTAGCCAACTTAGAATACCTAGAATATCCGTTCTGATCATTATCGATCGGTTACCATCTTTACCCGTTCTGATCATTCTCGATCGGTTACCATCTTATCGGTTATATTAACCCTAATACAATATTCATGTTTAACCCTAATACAATATATGACTCTACATATTAACATTTATGTTTACAATATATACATATGAGAATAGGTCGTTAAGCATGTTTCACCCTCCTACCTACCTATTTTTTAATCGCGATTTTAGCATTTTTGTATGAAACATTTTATTACACGAGGGGTCAAGAAGAGGAGAAGAGGGGCAGGGGAAGGGCAGCCACGTGCCAGGAACTAACTAGTAGGCTACAATTTATTAAGATGTTGTACTTAGTTGGAAAAAATTCTGCCATCTGCGGGTTTTTTTTGGCGTTCACTGCAAAATCCGTAAGAGTTACACGAATATAATGTATGGTGGTGGAAATGTATCTCTTAAATGGTTCTAAAAAAAAGTCCGCGCTAGCATAAATCTATCCTACTAATATTATAAAAGCGATAGTTTGTACGGATGTGTGGATGTTTGTACAACAATAAAAAGAAACAGTGGCGTAGCAGCGCACGTCGTGTTCTTTAGTATTATATTAATTTAATATGTATTTTAATGAAATGTGCATATATATACACAATACCAAAACGTACTATTGTACGTATACACAAGAAAAATATCACTTTTATATTTGCATTTCGGTATTTTCATTTATTGCATTTTTTCAACGATCTTGAAATTCGGTCACACTTGAAAGCTATAATGGCGACTGCATAGATTAAGAAAGGAATGAAATTGAAAATAAAATAATTTAAAAATAACGTAAAGGTGAACTAAACAGTCTGCCGTATATATTGTACAAAATATGATTCTACTCTCATCATATATATATATATATATATATATATATATATATATATATATATATATATATATATATATATATATATATATATATATATATATATATATATATATATATATATATATATATATATATATATATATATATATATATATATATATATATATATATATATATATATATATATATATATATATATATATATATATATATATATATATATATATATATATATATATATATTAGATATTGTTTACTGTTTATATATATGGCACAACTAATCACGAAATCCTTTCGAAATGCCATCCACTCACCTTCCCCAATTTTTATTTGGTCATGCTCAACAATGTTGAAACAATGTTTTAACCCGAAGCACATTGTTTATGAAATTCTGATAAATGAATGCAACAGTTTTTCTCTTTAAAATTCAAATTTGAAAATTCATGTAATTTCTAAACGTACATGTGTAAACAACGCCCCAGAGCTAACAAATAAACTTCATTCCAGTAGCAATCAAAGCAAGGCATGTTCTTAATTAAATTTATAAGTTTGTTCAAGTGCATTTCAACTGCACATAAAAGTTAACTAAGATGGTTTCTTATGTTTTGAATGCAGCTCATGGCACTTTGTATGCAATTGCAGTATTTTTTGTTCTACAGAAGTATCATTAATATTTCACATTTGTGCGTTAAAATTTAAATGCAACTCACAATCCACATTCGTACAACTTGTGAACCAGTTAAGCCAATTCACTTTCAGTCGTTTGTATGTTCTGGAAACGTCCTGGCGCTGTAGTTATACGAAGGAAGGCGGCAATTAAATCGACAAGTGAAAACACTTTACAACTAAATTGAGCCATTTACTTTAACATTTTTAAGCACTTACAGAATGCAATATAAAATGTTGATCCTTTTATTTTTGCCTCATTTTCGCTATGAAAATTTTTGTTTTTTATTCCGAGCAAAAGTGCATAAAAACAAGGAGTAGCAAGGAAATTATAGTATTATATTAACAAACTGCAAAATACCAAAATGAGCATTTGCCAACAAAATTGCATGCCAACAATAAAAGCAACAATAATGCTAAAAAAAAAATAATGTTTATTAATTTAAAACGAGAGAAAAAAGTTAACTTCGATGTCAACGAAGTTTTAATACACTTCACTCGAGTTATAAAAGGCGATACACACAGATACCGAACACTGTGCTGAGTGAGTGTATTTTTTCAATGATAAAATAAAACAACAAAAAAACGATACAAACGGAGAGATAAACCTGAACATATAACATACAGTGGAATGGCTCAACCATAAAATTCGTGAAGCAGCCATCCAAAAACACAGTGTAGGTATCCCACCTATACAAACTATTCACTGTACTCGAGTGAAATTATAGACTTTCTTACCAAAAAATAAGACTGCGACGTATTTGACAACAAACACAGTTTCCTAGTGATAAACATGCTCTTAATTGAATTTTAAAAAAGTTAAAAGCAAGACTTGCTGAACTCTAAGACGAAGTCATGAAGTCAGACCAGACTGCAATCTGTGGAATGCTACAAAATATTTAAAGTGTTCCACAAGGCGAATAATTCCAATTAAAGATTTAAATAGAGAGTGGTGTAACACCTTGCACCACAATTTATTAGTTTTTCATTTTGTAGTCCTGCTGAGGAAGAAGCTGTAGACCGTGCTCTTGATACTCCTTACCAACTAAGACCGCCTATATCACCAGTAAGACTTACTGAAGCTGAAGCAGAAATAAATTCACTTGATGCACAGAAGTCAAAAGTGTACGATGGAATCAATGTGCCAACAATAAAAGCGCTTCCAATAAGAGTCCAACTTCTGTTAGTGCTCATATACAATGTCTGCTTTAGGCTTAGCCAATGGAAATGTTTGAAGATAATATTTATCTAAAAGCCTGGTAAGCCTGAAAATAAACTGTCATCATATCGATCAATTAGTCTGTTGAGTATATTCTCCAAAATATTTAAATGATTGTTTGCTCGAACGGCTTGACGGCGTTATACTTTCAAATAATCAGTTCGGGTTTTGGCAAAGGCATGGTACACCTGAACATATTCATCGCAGAGATACTAACAACATTTGAGATAAAATGTATTGCGCAGCAGTATTTCTCGATGTTGAACAAGCCATCGATCGTGGTTGGCAACAGGTACTTCTCTTAAAAGATAAAGGAGACGTCACTATAAGCTCAGTACCATTTGCTTCGATTTTTGTTCCAATTTTTTATCGATTGTAAAACAGTTTTCAGTACGGATACTTAGAAGGTTTCATGCATAGTGGGTTGTTCACGCCTCTTAATATATAATAGAAAGCATACCGATCGACAGAATCTATCATAGAGGTAAATGAAAGATTTTTATTTAATTTTTTAATATTGAACTAAGCTTTCTCCATGTAATGTACTTCTTGAGCGTAAGAAAACTTGAGTATGCGAGAGGGAGAGTGAGAGAAAGAGAGAGAGAGAGAGACATCGTATCCATATTATTGAACATCTTGAGGAGACGAGTCGATATAGAAATGTTCGTGTAACTGTCCATCTTTCTGTCTGTCTGCGGAATCTTTTTTTTTCCACCAATTTTTAAAATTGTTGACTCAATTCCGGTATAGAGTCTTGTTGTGTTCATAAGCAGATAGAGTATTCATAGTAATGCCACTTTTATTAATAACCCTGTACAAACCCACCGCTCACCCCGTCAATTTCTACTTTAAATTAGATATGGCGTATATTT
The DNA here is from genome assembly GCA_035044765.1 of Leucophenga montana. Classification (NCBI taxonomy): domain Eukaryota; kingdom Metazoa; phylum Arthropoda; class Insecta; order Diptera; family Drosophilidae; genus Leucophenga; species Leucophenga montana. The sequence continues at coordinate 752,015 of JAWNNQ010001139.1, forward strand.
AAAAACGGATGCTTCATCAATGAATTATATCAATATGAGTGCTTCGCACTTTTAGGAATATCCTCGAATACAAACCTTCCAGCCGCATTTTTTTAGGTACAAAAAATAAATTGTACAATCAATGTCAACATGAAAATGAATATGATGGATTCTTATGGTGGGTTTTCTCAAATATGTTAATGGGCAGTACAGTGCCACGATTCTCATTAGGAGTTTTGGGTTTTACTGTTGAGCTCTATAGATGCTACCGAAGTAAAATTTTTTTCTTGCATTTTGTTTTGTGAATGACAACTGTTGGCGCATCCAGACGATTTGGAAATGATTTTTCTACATTTTGTTCACACACAAATGAAATACATTCAATCGTAATTTTTTGTTCAAAATTGGTTTAATAGTGTGAGCGGAAAAGGTGTCCCAAAAATGGACTTGCCTCTTAATATGATCGGGATGTAATAACTCTGAAATTTAAGTTGATGTATGATTGTTAAAAATCGTTTTCCATATATAAACTTTAAAATGTACAGTGAGACCAAGTGAGACGAGCGTAATGAGAGTGATTTGTTCAATTAGCCAAATGTGAAGCCTCAGTCCACAAGAAACCTTCGCCTTCGCATTTCAAGTGGCTGTAAAACAAATCATGTATAACAATCTACGAGTGAGTGCGATTTGTATTGTTGTTACTCACAAATTGAGCGTGTCTGTCACAGTACAATATATTTTAGAGAACTCGGGGTCCTATAGTTGAATTTCCATACAATCACTCACTCAGATGAACTTTATAAGGTATCTAATATATTTTATTGGGTTTTAAAAACTTTGTTACATAATTTATAAATGTGTAGTACCCACCGTCGTGCGACACCCTATGAGATATCTGTGAGAGCGAGACAAAGAGTGTCTACAAAAACAATCTGAGTTCAGCTCAATATCGCCAGCCACAGAGATCATATTGGAAACACTTTAATAATTGAATAAACGTGTCTAGAAAATATAGGATTACGATAAAATAGTATTATGCTATTCACAAGGAGTAAGATAAAATTTAACTTTGATTTAATAAAAACTGATGAAGTTTGCCAAACGGAGAGCGAATGAAGTAGAATCTATTAATAAACAAGTTATAGACCTTTCCACCGACCAACATTCGTCACATTCTAAACATTCTCAGTGAATTTTGATAATGCAACGAATGTTGCCTGTACAGTTTCTCATAGTTAACATTATGAACATTCTCAACATTATCGAAGAATGTTGCCATTCACCCCGAACGAATTACATTTTTTTCGTTGATAACCGATTTATCGATATCATAACAATGATATTTACATCACTACAAACAGCCGATTTTTAAATAAAGCGAACGTCATTTTGACAGTCACATGTTAACAATGAACTTTGCCATCGCAAAGTGTATCGAGTGTATCGACGAGAACCTTTCTTTACAAAAGTTTAAAAGCAACTGAAGACAATTTTCGTAGGAAGGTGTGTTTTTTTTTCAATTTTTAAATAAAGAAAATTGCACTTATAAATGATTTGTTTGATAGCCGCCAAACAACAAAATAAATCTTAAAATTGAGTTGTTACAAACTACTTGAAAAAATTAATATGCCTATTGTAAATGATTCGAAAAGAGGTAAATAGTGCAAAACGTTTTTAATGTTTAATAGTTATTATTATAGACACGGAAATGAGTATGAATGTTTGTGTTTGTACGGCAAAGGATGTTTTGTTTTGTCGAGAACATGTAGCGTGTGGCTTAGTAATGGGTTGAAGGCTACACTAACAACAATTACAACAACAACAAGTACATACTGGTATTTACAAACAAGTACAAGTATGTATCTACGAGTATACATAGCAAGCTCATGCAACATTAGCTCAACTTCGCCGACAACATCGCCACCGCCGACGCCGCCAAATGGGATTAAGTAAAAATACCACAAAGGATTAAGCGTGTACATGTAATTAAAGCGCTGCAGGACTCTAAAGGACAACATTGTAGTGCACACTGAGCAAAGCTAAGCTAAGTTGTTGTTATTGTTCGCTTGTTGGCATGCAGGACTTAACTTTTAGTTTGCGAGTTACAGCGAGACGTGCAACTGTATAAAGTAGATGTATTTTTTAGTATATGTGTGTGTGTGTGCGTGTGTGTGTGTGTGCAGTTTTAACTAATTGGCAGCAGTATATACAACAATAAAAACAAACTGAAGGACAATAATGGCAGGAAAGTGAAGTTAAGTAAAATAATGCAATCTATGTATAACAAACATGTACGAAATGAGAAAATATTTTAATGCCATATAAAAGCTATTTGATACAACTAAATATGCTGCAAGTGAGAGCAAGTAAATATGTATTTAGAAAATAAATGGTTTAGAAAAAACAAAAAAAAAACAAAAAAAATGGAAATTATATTGGGTATTTGAATTAATTCGTAGCGGATACCGCAACGGATGAACAAATCGTCTTTAGATGCAATCCAAGAATACACTTATTTTTCACAAACTTTATAAGAAGTGAGGTGTTGCTCAGACCAGCCATGGGATCAAAACAGACGCTAATCAGATAGAGCAATATCTGGAGAATACCGCGAGTGGGTTTAAAACTCTCATTTGGCCGTTTCACTATAGAATTTGATATGTTTTGCGATGTGTGGACGAACATTGTCGTGAAGCAAAATGATTTTGTCATGTCTATCGACATATTCGCTACATTTTTTCTTTAATGTGCAGTGCAAATGCTTCAGTCGAGTTCGGGACCACTCTCCCATAATCGTTTCATTCGGTTTGAGTAGCTCAAAGTAGATCACTGATCCAACCAACAACAGAGAATAAGGTTTGTTCTATTTAATTTGCTGGTGATGTTGTTGATTGGCCTTGGTTAACCTATGAATTTTGTAGTGCATATAGCTTTCATCGTTAGTATAAATATAAATCGGCTTTCACGTATCTTGCTTTCAATTCGTATGGGATCCTATATACCTGCCTTGGGATCATTCCACCGGTTTGACGCATTTGCTAACCTTAGACAAGTTAACTCCCAATGATTTAACTAATTCTTGAATCGTTTGACATTGATCTTCGTCATCAGCTAGATCATGCGCTCCAAAACTTCCACTTAATTTCGACAGCACGTTTCTTCATAATGGAATAATGAAGTAGAACTCCCCGCAAAAACATTTTATCCGTCACAAAGTCAAACGTATTCAATGAAGTAAAAAGTCTTGTTAGTTAGGAAACGCTACGAACTAATTAAAACACCCAACACGATTTAATAGAGCATTGTTTAGATACACGCTGCCTTTCATTCTCCAGCACAACTAATAACTTTAAGCTAAGTTCAAGTGTTGTTAGATAAACCAAACCAAGTTCTATGTCAAAAAAAAAAAAGGTTCACCAGCGTACTTTGCCATATTTTAGCAATTTTTCAAAGTCAGCAACTACAACAGAAAAACACAGATACCGCATGTGCAACCGAACCGCAAAAAGCTTTTAATATGCCACGGCAAAGGCAAAAACTTTTGCTAGTTTATAGGCGTACCAAAGTCACACCAAACAAATGTAGTTCTATGCTGGCTGCAGCCAGCCACTCTACGAGTATATACTCCTTTTTTGTGGTAAAACATCGTAAAGCCTCATTTTGTTTGCTGTGACAACTTGGGCGAGTACTCAGAGTGCAATTGGTTATAGAATGTGGCTCTACTCAGCGACAAATGTAGATAGTTTTTTTGCAACTCAAGCTACAAATTATGCATTAGATATATATAAGGATATGAACGCACGGTGGATTGGGTAACTATGGATCACATTAATGTATATAAAAGGAACAAACTTTTATAATAAAATAAAATTCCAGACAAAATTCTCTGCCCACAAATTTTACACTACTCTAGCTATGCTCGTGTATGTATATTTGGTCAGTTGTACGCTAAAAGTGAAAAGGCCAAAAAAGTCAACCCACTCTAAGGCATTTCTTAATATAGAGAAACTTTGCTAAGCCACTGCTCTGTCTCACAGAAGTCGGAGATCCTAAAATATGCTTCATTAGTTTGATGATCTGTTTTTTTAGTTTTACTGCGAAAAATGTATATACTGGACAGTTTTTAATTATACCTTCTGTGTACATTGGACACTGTCTACTCTGTACATTGGGCAATTTTTAATAGTTTTAGTTCATGGCCCAAAACATGTTTTGTAACACTTTTACTGGGCTTGACACGCACCTTGATAATTGAGCAAAGGAAGTGTGATGGGTTTTTATGAGGGCTGTTTACAAAATAGGGGAATCATATATATTTCTCTATATGCCCATAAGGAGCCATTTTTGTAAATTTTAAGTTGATATACACTGTAATAAGAAAGTACTCTTACAAAATCCCAAATGTTTGCATTAAATTTCTAAATTTCTCATTAAAATGCAATAACACGTACTCTATGTACCAACTTACAACTGTATATCATAAAAATTGGTACCCAAAAAATATGTAACAATATGGAGACAGACGAACAGATGGACAGTCGGACAGACAGACAAGCAACGGGGAGTTGTGATCCGTGGGATGCTTTTAATCACGTTAATATCAGACAGACAATGAATGGTAGGAATATTTCAACTACTGTCGAATATTTCTCTTAACGTGAGCTCACTTTTTTATTGGGTCCCAATGGGGACATCGTGTCAATACGGGTTCTTATTGTTTGTATTGTAATTAACGGTTAAAAAAATCATCACCATAAGTTTTTTTCACTCATTTGTGTTTGTGATATTTTGAGTCCCGCTTTGCAGCTGTTTCCAAAAATATTTTAGCGAAAAACGTCGCTTAGGACATTGGCTTTCTACGCAGAAAACAAGTTTTGGATGAACATGTAGTATATCAATGGCGATACGGCCACTTTGGGTCAGCTCAAGAAGTTTGAAGATGAAGAATTGGAAGCATTACTCGACGAAAATCCGTGTCAAACCCTTCAAGAATTGTCAGAATCATTGGGAGTTGACTTGTCAACAGTTGGCAAACGCCTCAGAGCCATCGGAATGATTCAAAAGCAAGGAAATTGGGTGCCGTACGAAATGAAGCCAAGAGACGTCGAAAGGAGATTTTTCACTTGCGAACAGTTGCTTCAACGCCATAATCGGAAGAGTTTTTTGCATCGTATTGTTACTGGCGATGAAAAGTGAATCCACCTGCCCATGCATCAACATCGACGGCCAAGCCGAATATTCATGGTGCCAAGCTCATGCTCTGTATTTGGTTGGATCAGAAGAGTTTGTGTACTATAAGCTGCTGGAACCTAACCAAACCATCACTAGTGAACGTTACCAACAACAATTGATGCAATTGAGCCGAGCATTGAAGCAAAAACAACATTTTTCAACATGACAACGCTCGGCCGCAACGTTTCCGTCAAGGAAACGTTGGAGGCGCTGAATTGGGATAGCCCGGACATAGCCCCTTCTGACTACCATTTGTTCAGATCGATGACGCACGCCCTGGCTGTGCAGCGCTTTACTTCTTACGAAGATCCAAAAAAATGGGTCGATTCGTGGAATCCATATGCTGCCAGAAAGATGGAAAAATGTTTTAGCTAACGATGGACATCAAAACTCACTTAATCAGAAACCATTTAATCACTGAAGAACTTACATGAGCGATTACTAACATTTAAATATGAAATCAGATTGCCAAGCAGCGCTCAAAGCACTTGACTCCTATAGACTTAAGTCAAGGACTTAATTGAATGCAGTAGATTTCTCAATAAAGTAGCTCAGTGCTACAGCACAAACAAATTTTATAAATCAGATAACCTCACGAAGTAATCTATAAAGATCCACATTGCTCCTGACAAAGTCTTGGTTAAGGGTTGCGCTCGTTATTTGTTTAATCAGAAGTCTCTAAGTTTATCTTCAAAAGCATAGTTGAGAATGCAAATCTAGCAAATCAGTAAAAAGTGGTGTGATTTTTGCTTAAAAGCGAGCATGGGTTAATCACCATGCCGTTCTCGGTGTGGGTGTTTGTATCCTAAACTAAGGTATCTTATGTTTATAGGGCTAACTTGTAAACGTAATTAAAATTTATAAATTCACCAAAACTCAGCATAAGTATAAATTTTGCTTATTTCAAGGCTTACTTTTCAACATTCTATAAAATTTTACGTGCGCTAACTGCCAAATTCAATATAAATTCAAAGTAATACGAATAATTGAGTTACTTTCAGACGCAATGACAGTAGATTATAAAGAATATATTAAATATAAATAAAACAAGAGAAAATTTTAACTTCGATGGAACCGAGTCTTCAATACTCTTCACAAGCAACTAACAAATTAATTTAATGCTATGGTGATAATTTCAAGCCTTCATTACATTTTTAAAGTGGCTATATCTAAAAATAAGAAAATTAACCTGTGAAAACCACATGTTATGATGTATTTATATAGGCTACCCCAAAAAGTTGGCTGGGCAAGTCAATTAATATATACGAGTATGTGAAGCTTACGTCCATAAGAAGCCCCTTACCAAATTTTATGTTGTCTTTGACTGTAATAGAAAAATAATCGTACAAAGATTGAAAAGTTCTCGTGAAATGGTCCTTGTGATATATGTTCAGCGTATGAATATAGTCTCTATACCCGTTTTTAAGTTGTTATCGAAAAACTGAGAGGCTATTTTTTTTTTTTTGACACAGACAGACAGACGAACATAGCTTTGTCGAAACGTCTAGTCTCATCCTGCTGATCAAGAATATATATTTTATGAAGTCTGCAATGTTTCCTTTTATGTGTTACAAGCTCCGTGACAAAATTTTAGTACTATTCACACTCTGTGCGAAGAGTGTAAAAAAGAAAAACAAAACCAAATATCCCATATGTTCTTCGAAATTTGCATGCTGCTAGGCGCAAAAGGACAAATTGTTTTTGGCATGCCATTGACATAAATTAAATTGACATTGAAAACGTGCGAGAAATTGAAATTGGCAAAATGCAAAATGAAAAAAAAAAATAAAAAAATAGATAGAATAAATATCGAATCAAGTAAAACGAGAAATTGCCAAAATACTAATGGCATCTAAACCACATTTTATAAAATAGTTAAACAAAACCAGCAGCTGCAATAATTCTCCATTTACTGCAAAAATATTTAAATAAAATTGGTTGAAAAACTTTTGCACAAACGAAAGAACAGAGAAGCCCTTTATAAACTCGACATTCATTCAGACAATTCAGTGCCAAACAAAAACTAGATTAAAATGAGCTGTTGTAACAAGCTCATTCATTCATTTATAATGCCAAACAATTATGAAAAAAAAGCAGCAGTAGACGCATACTACAAGACAGAAAGGCAGACAGACGGTCGTGCAGACAGACAGACGGACATCTGAATGAGTGAACACTTACTGCAACATCTTCAGATAAAAAGATACAATGTCGGGATGAGACTGTTGAAAAAAAGTTGGAAAAAAGTCTGAGACACAATGACGCTATTTAGTAAATCCTTTGTCTTTCATATATAATGGCGAAGCTGTTCAGTGTGCACAAATGGCTTTATTGTCCAGTCCTGCCAAAGGACTGCTGCCACTGAAGTCTCTGTCATTGCTGCTGCGGCTGCGGCTGCCACTGCACAGCTGTCTGATGACGTCGCTCTTCATTTGTCTGGCTCATCCTCGACGTTGCTGCTCTGCTTTACTTTACTAACATTTTTGTATCCATTATATTCAATTCAATTGAATTTTTGGCTAGCATTCTAATATGCAGGAACTTACAAAAGTTCGGCAAGTTGGTAATAATTGATAAGTATTTCACAAATTTAAAAAATTATAGTGAGTGAGTTATAACCTCAGTGTTTTTATATAAAACTTCAGATACATAGGAAAAAAATGGAGCCTAGAAAGTTTTGAACTACGGTCGGCGTTAGCATGATAGATAGCACAGCAAGAAATTCGATTTATGCTTCGTCAGCTAAATCCAGGCAGAATCGTTTTCTGCAAAGGATAAACTACGTGATGGTCGGATATGTTCGGGATCGTAGAAAATTTTATAGATACATGCCAAGACAAGTGACAATGCAGAAGTCGTACATTCACATCTACCATGCTTCCTTGTGATTGTTACATACATTCGCACGAATATATTTCTTGTTCCTTTGGGCACAGAGTAAAAACAGTATATATTATGGCAAGCAGACTGCTGCTTTGGCCATTAAGCGGCTATTTCATTGTCAATGTACACATGCTTATCACATTATCTAGAATAACATTTTCTAAAACATCATTTCTCAATCGCCTATAGCGTACCACCTACAGCTGACCTTATTTATTTCGGTGCACTTTACATCTGAGCTTAGCATCCACACCGCCAATTCTGCTGTCAATTCGCAGTGTCTATGCTATGAAGTTGCATATGACGTGATTCACATTGTTATTAAGTTTCAGTTGATTTTCATAGTTGTTCAAGGCGTGTTTCTAATTTTTCTGACGTTTCATTTTCCTTTGTCTCCATCATTTGCTTTGATATATAGCATTCTACAGATGACAAATCGAAGACGCAACATTTTGAGCTCAAACTGATTATATATGTACTTAAAACCAACAACAGGCAGATCTTTATACTACTTGTAAAATCAACTATAAAAATACTTTTAATAATAATTCACGGATCATTTGGGTGTTTACAAAACCGTGTCACTTGTTAATTAAGCCTAGTACGAACCTTAGAAGATACTTAAGTACAGAAAAACGTCATATTGAAACAATTATATTTAGTAAGGAAAAAAATTGTTGATTCGGTTCTTCAAAAAGAATTTCTGTACTGCGTTCCTGTACTTGGCTGGAGTGCTTTACACATAAATCATCCTTTTTCGATTGTTTCCATGACTTTTTTAAGAGACTTTTTGGTAAAATTATTGCGATTTCCCGGCGAATGTTGACTTAATTTTGCAGAAGAGAAACAGGTTTATTGGCATCAACTTTGCTCTTCAATTTTTTGGTGAACGAGGAGGCCAGTCGAAATCATCACCAGTCGAAATAAATCGATTGTTTCGCAAAATGGCATGTTGCGCCTTACTGCTGAATCTATAAATTATTCATGTCACTTTTATCGAGCTCAGTTTTCGCGTATTATTGACCTAAGTCGCTCTCCATGGTCAGTTGCTGTTGCACCATCGTCGTCTTCGCAATAGTACGGCTCAATGACTCTTTCATAGCAATAGACAGTAACTTTTGGTGAATGTAAGGACAACGCATGAACTAGTTGAAGATTTTGAGTGCTACAATGACGAACATTCTGCGTATTAACACTTCTGAAATGCTAAGCGACGCTCATGATTACACAAATCCAAACACATTCTTTTCATAAATATTTTACTAGTTTGACGTTTTCGACACGCGCTGGCACATAGCGATGTCATTTTATTAAATAAAGACGTCGGCTACCACATAATAAACGTGTAGTCACCAACATTGCCGTCAAAGTCGATTATCAATAGATCGATGGATTGGAAATACGTTCTAATAATATAAATTGAAGCAATTTTAAAAACAAAATAATAATTTCGCATACAAATCTATTAAAACTATTCCATGACAACTCATCATTGACGTTCAAAATACGTTCCATCAAATCCTTTGCTCTCTTGTCGGCAGAAAAGCAAATAAAAAGAATCTCCAATATATCAGAATATTTTTGTCTTGAATTTTCGATATGATTATATCGCTACTTTCAAAATGTCAGAACATCGATATTCCCACAAGGCGAGATCGGCTAAGGGAGGCAACAGTACATTAAGTACTATTTCGTACAAAAGTAAGATATATTACTGCTTTATTTTCAGTCAATGGGAAGATCCTCTATTTTCACGCCGAATTTTGTTCAGTGATGAGGCACATTTCTGGCTCAATGGATACGTCCATAAACATAATTGCAGCATATGGGTTGATGAGCAACCCGAAGAGATTCTGGAACTACCGTTACATCCACAAAAATGCACAGTTTAGTGTGACTTACGAGGGGTACTATTTATATTTCGGGAATAGCAAATAATAACCAACATTTTTAAATGAAAATGGCTTTATTGTTTTTCAAAATACTCCCCTTGATGATCAATACACTTTTGCATTCGTTCAAACCATTTTTCATAGTAGTTTTTCCATTCCTCTTGAGACACCTCCAAAACATGGTTTTTGAACGCTTCAACTGCTTCTTCGGCGCTCGTAAATCGTTGACCGTTCGGGAACAAGAAGAAGTCATTGGGTGCCAAATAAGGACTGTACGGAGGATGAGTCATTAATTCGATGTTTTTACTGCTCAAAAATGCACTTGTTAGACGAGATGTGTGAGAGCTCACATTGTCATGATGGAGAATGATTCGACTTTGGCGGTTGGTTTTACGAATTTCTCCGAAGACTTCCGGCAAACAAATGGTCGTGTACCCCTCAGAATTGACAGTCCTACGTTGCTCAAGCGGAACAGTGGCCACATGACCCATTCGGCCGAAGAAACAGGCAATCATTTGCTTCGAAGTGGTTTGCACCCGAACAACTTTTGTTGGATTTGGCTCGTCTTGGAATACCCACACGGTCGATTGCTGTTTTGTTTCCGGCTCATACACATATATCCATGATGCGTCACCTATCACGATTTTATACACGTATTTTGAAACAACACGGTCGAACTTTTTAATCATTTCCTTACACCAATCGACGCGAGCCTCTATCTCACGATATTGGACGACCTTCACCGGAATTCGTCGGCTACCGAACTACGACCACGATTGAATTCACTATACTGTGGTTCTTGATGGTACTTTATCGCCATACAAAGAATTGAGTTCATTGACACTTGCTTGTTGAGATAATCCACGTCGAAAGTTGTGAAACCTAATCCAACGAAAACCTTCTCTTGCAATTTCCATTTTTTGGCCAAATTGCTTTTCTTAACTCACTGTAAACAAAACAAATAGCAATTGTACACCAAAACTTTGTGAGTACGTTTATGCCAAAAAATGTCCAACTTTATTATGGTGTTGCCATATTTTAGCTTTTGGCATTAGTGTTGCCAGTATAGCGGACTATTTGTTGGCTGAAATTAATGTATTTGATGTCAGGGACATTTGTTTCAGCAAGACCGTGCTATGGCACACACAGCGCGCAGAACAATGGCTTTATTCAGATGACGTTTTATTGAATACTTCGCATTTCGGACCAGTCAACTGACCGCCTAAATCGTGTAATATCGCACCTCTGAATTTTTATCTTTCGGGTTATGTGAAGTCAAAAGTCTTCGTCGATAAGCTAGCTACGCTTCAAGAATTGGAAACCAACATTACTCGAGTAATTCGTGCCATTCCGATAGCTGAGTGGACCACCTACAGCGTAGTCACAGCAAACATTTGTATAAAATTATCTTTAAAAAAATAATTGCCAGAGATTGTTCTTTCGGGTCGTAATAAAGATTCCGACCTCCAATTCTATTTTAAGCAGATTATAGTTTTACTTAAAATTAAAAAAAAAAAAAAAAAAAACCCTCAATGAATGACCCGTTATATTGATTCATGGTTTTGTTTGTTTCGTTCAGAAATGTCAAAACTGTTTTACGAGGTATTTTGACAAGTTTGTTTGTCTATTGTTAGCCTCTTTACCCAAATACGTTGATAATTGATATTTTGATTTTGATGATTTTTAACTTAATTATACTTAATTTTAACTTAATTTTAACTTAATTTTAACTGAATAATACTTAAAAACTTAACAATACTAAAATTAAGTTTAATTTCAATAGTGAGTCTGGTCGTGCGTTCCAATTAAGCCAGATCAACAGGGTATCCTTTAAAAACTTAACGAACTTTAGTTAAACCCACGAATTCTGATTAAGCTTAATTTGTTCTTCATTTGAGTTTAAATAGCGAAAAAGAAATAATATAGTTAATATTTATGGGTTTGTATACTTTAAAAAAAAAAAGAGTGGTTTATGCAGCATATTGAAGATGTGCAACAGAACGTTTAGGTTTTTAAAATTTTTAGATTTTTTTGAGATTGGTGGTTGCTTAGCTAAAAAGGACGTCAAACAGACGAACAGCTGCATTTAAGAACGAAGGGATAAGCAGATAGACAGACAGACAAAGATACAGATAGTCTGTCGGAGAGACAGACGGAAGGACGCGTTGTAACAATATGTTGTTGATCTATTCTGCTTTTGTTATTAGAATGCATATTTTTGTTGTCTATGCATATGCATGTGTCTGCCTCGACTGCCGGATAATTGTGCATATCCGGAAATTGTGTTTTCCCTTTCGGGCATAAAAGCTTTTTACAGAAAAATCACAAAAAAATATTCGTTGCATACAAATGGGCGTCGTTAGAGTTTACTATTACGGAGTTGGGGTAAGTTTTGCATATGAAAATAAAAAGGAAGTGCGCTACATAATAAAGTGAATTTAGCAACTATTTTTTTTTGTTTTTTTTTTTGTTTTTTTTGCAAAAATAAATTTAAAAACCAAAACCCACAAAATTAGAAAATTAGAAAATTGTTCTGCTCCCAGCGAAATATTTATAGCATACTTTACGGCTGTGGTGTATTTTTTGCAGTGCAGAGAAAATCCATTTGCACCATATGTGAAAATATAATAAATATATAAATAAGTATTTACACAAATATTTATATGTAACGAAAGAAACACTCAATTATCGCACATTTCTAAGCCTTTGAAAGCAGCTATTTACATTGCTCACGAAATAAATACCTTAAGCATGTCCGAGCATATAAATTCCGCCTTTTTTATAAAACTCAAATCCGCAAATAACATTTGCCACATATGTTTAATGTTCGAGGTTTGTTTAGTACGTTTGTGAAAATCTCAAAAATTATGTGGAGAGTAATATAACACCAATATTTAACATTTCTAAAGGATATACTAGATTTTAAAATTATGTTTTTTTTATTTGTTTTTTTTTTTATTTATCTTAATATATATAAAATTCTCGTGTCACACAGTTTTCTTATTTTAATTCGTAAAATTTTTTTTTTATTTATATCATCTCAAAGCTTTAAACAACTTAGCTTTATCCCGCATGGGAAAGGAGGCAGGGAGATATTGGAGTCAAAGGAAAGGTGGTAGGGATAAGGGCATGCGAAGAAGTGGTATGAGACGTAGTGGGAGCGGAAGATTTGATAGGGGAAGAGGTGGTAGGGAAAGGGGCATAGTGAAGGAGGGGCAAGTGAATGAGAGATAGGGGATAGGGCAGCAATGCGCCGGGATCCTTTTAAGATAGAGGGATGAAATGTCCTCAACATGTTAATTTGATTGTAGGAAGAGAAGAGATGGTAAAGAGGGGGGGAGGTAGGGAAATGGGGGAAGGGGAGAAGGGGAAGGGGAAGAGGGGCAGGGGAATTAGAATGGGAGGTTGGGGAAGGATGGTAATTAAATTAATTAAGGGATCATAGGGATCATAGGGATCAAAGGTAGGAGAGACTGGGGAATGGTAGCAACGTGCTGGGTACCATTTAAAATAGAGGGACGAAATTTTGTATACATGTGAATAGGATCGAAGGGGGCAGGGAAACGGGTGGTAAAGTAAGGATAGGGAGGGGAAATGGGCAGACGAATGGTGGCAACGTAAGGGGTGGTTGGCGAAGAGGTGGAAGGGGCACGTGAAGAGGGGTAGGAGGTAGAGTAAGCGGGCATGGGGTGGGTGGGGCAGGAGGAAGGAGGGGCATGGGGAGGAGAATCAAGAGAAAGGGTACCAGCTACTTTTTTAATAAAATAACAATAATCAGCCCTATAAATTAAAGAGTTATAAACTGCTATGCTTGGAACTTATCCATACTAAAAGAATTATACTGAATAAATAGCTCATGGTAACAAGCATAAACAGTTTCAACAAAGAAAGTTCGATGAAATGATCTCTTGGAACCACGAAGGTTTTAAGCGCAGGAAAAAAGAACAATCAAGAAAATGCTATATTGGGGTGATACCAAAGCTTTAAAAAATTGTAAGGAAAGTGATAAAAAATCCACCTATTTGGAACGTTTTCAGCGGCTTATTGTTTATCGAATTAATGTGCTTCAAAATATTTAAGGAATTAGAATTTTATTTGATATACCAAAGAATTTCTGTTTTCATCAGCGACATTTTTGTCCATTTTTTGCGCTACTTGCTTGCTTTCTGTTATATCTGATGCTTGCTGTTATATCTGATGCACCCTCTCTTTCGCTTTTTTTCTTCACCTAGAACAAGCTAACGGAAAAGTATCGAGAATAGTCAATACCGGAATATATATATTATATCCATTTGTAAAAATGGATATAATGAATGAATATATCGCGATAAAAGTGCTATTGAACCAACCTCGTTAAATAAAATAAAGAATAAATTATATGAAATAAGAAAGTGTGAACGTTTTGCGTGTACAAAATATATAAGCGCCTAACAGTATGCTACATTACTAATACATTAGAAAAAAAGGATCGACTATTACACAAGCCGAGTAGTACCGAGTACATGCACACACATGAGCGCACAAATGGTTGCGTTCTTTTCTACACACACATACACACATACACAAACTTAATGGGGCACTTGGCAAAACGCTTAAAGAAACTGAGCGTGTGAAACTGTCTACGCGGCAGCCTCAACGTCAACGTCATCATCATCGAAGCTGAACAGCAGCAGCAGACGACAGACGACGACGACGACAGACGTTAGACATTATTGTCATTATTTCGGGCAGCAACAGCAGCTGCTCGCACTATGTATCTTCTTTCTTTGTTCGACAACTATAACACTTTCCAGCAGTTCTTACCTTTCCTCTTGCTCTGCAGTAGACTGCGACACATTTCAGCGCATATTAACACAGTTCACTGCAAGCTGTCACTGCCTCCTCTCTAAAAGTATCTAGATAGTTATACTTGTACTATATATATATATGTATATATATAGTATACAAGTATATATAGATTGTACAATAGTATCTTTATGCTGCGCTTTAGTTTTGCGTGTGTGTCTATTTCGTATTTATATAAGCGAACATACTTCGTGCGAAGCAAAAAACTTCGAAAAAATAACAGCAGCACCAACGGCAGGACACAGGACATAAAAGGATATGACGCAGGCAGGCTGAAGACATGAAGACTGGGTTGCGCTGCCGGGTAAACCATGCACATGTTGAAACTTTTCAAGTGTGAATTGCTCTTCGTTTACTCTTCACTTGCACTTTAACAAAATAAAATAAAATAAAATAAAAAAAAAGTATCTAGTCGCGCTTTGTACAAAGCAAGTAGATATAAAATGAAGCGTACACTAAAAGCACACACTCGCATACACACAGATATTCTTACAGTGCATCAAGTAGTTTTGGTACACATTTAAATTTTAAGGTTTAATTGCACCAAAAGGTGCTAAAATATTATAAATTAAACTTTGCCAACAAGCCAATTTCTCTGAAATGCTCGCAAGCTAGATAGTTGAGCTATCGAGGCGTCAAATCTTTATTATTAGAAGTATAATATAGGGTGTTCTTTTAAATTAAATACTGATACTATTAACTTCAAACTGAAATTTGGCTTTATGAGAAAGATAATTTTATAAAGCCAAATTTCGGTCATTCTTGTTTAAATGTGATTTAGGGCATTTGGGCGCCACGGCTGGCTCAGATGTGGCGCAATCTGGAAGACCACTATTTTTTTAGAGTGTACGTGGTGTGACAACAATCAACAATCAAGAGCTAATCAAATTAGTAGCTCGGATGGATAATTATGTGAAGCGTAAAATAGACGTAGCTCACGGTAACATTCGCGAACTGCAAGCGTTGTTCTGGCTTTAATCTATTCATGGTAAAATTTCAAATCAAACTGTGCCCAAACGCCAATAGCTTTGTCAGACACTATTGTAAAATAATCAAAAAATTCAAAATAGAAAAAGTCAAATTATGTCCAGTTTCTTATTTTTTACATATAGATCCAACTTTAACGAAGAAAATAAGATATTGATAAAGTCAATCTATGGATAAACACTGAAATTATGATCAATTCAGTAATGGTGTCCTAATTCAAATTATTCTCTGTTTTCTAACTCTCTCCTATTTATAGGTATTATGCTGTTTAAATCAATCAATGCACAATGTAATTCGACTATGGATTTTTTATGGGGGCTAATCTAATTTACATCGTTTCCATAATTTCCATAATAGATGGTAACATATGTCTAGATGAAACAACAATACTTGTAAAATAAACTATGGGAAATTCTACATACAAGTAAGTTATAAAATAAAACGACTGTCTATAGCGATAGAAATGCAATATAACATGGGAAAACACAGACTGTGCACTTGCGCAGTACCTAGTTAGGTGCGGTCCACCGTAGTTTAAGAGTTTTACTTTAAATACGTTAAGCATTCGACGATTCTATTCATTCAGTAAAAAAAACATTTTAACTATGCGTTTAATCGATCGAAATTTAACAAACTGAGCAAAGAATAACGAAAGTTTGAGCGCGTGTACAACCAAGATAGTTTCTGCTATGTTTGTGGTGAATATGAACGAAGCTTTACCTACTTCCTAGGATTCGCAGCGGAAAATCTTGATAAACATTGGACACCAAGTAGGACAGATCTTTCCCGCCATATTAATCATATAATTATCTTATATTAATCCAATGATTTAGAGAAAACCATTTTGTCATCTGACTGACTACAGATTTTGCCTTCAGCAAACAGACTGGCACTGGAAAAAATATGCAATGGAAGTGTGCAAATGTAGAATCTGTTACGTTTCCAGTTCCACTTTCGGATGCACTTCCCATTCTCAACTGTTCTAGTTCATCTGGCCTCAAAATGAGCTCTAGTACACCGAATGAAAAACAAAACTCTGACAGCGAAAACGGATCGATTCCACATTCTTGTCTTCTAACTCAGACTCAAGTAAATAATAGACATGCACCTCGGTCGAAACAAGACAAGCTTTTGGCTCCGAATGTTAAAATAACGTACAACAGAGATCCTCATAAGCCGTACTCAAAGCATTTCATGCAAAAAGGTCAAATATGCTACTGCATGAATAAACCTGGTTTGTTCGATGAGCTAGGACAGCATTACGACACAACAGAATGGGGGCTATTTATTGCCAGCATTAAATAAAAGCAGTTCTGTTAAAAGTTGGAAATGAGAAACCATCAATCACAATCGGACATGCCATCAAACCCAAACTTTGATGCTGGTGATAACTTCTGGACGCTGGTTTAAGTAAAATCATACATCCAAATACAGAAATATACCGTTATATATGTGAATTGCCCAAATGAAATATTATGTATTAATTTTTCGTGTTCAACACACTTAAATTACTCTAATAATGGGTAAGTGGGCATTTCTAGTTTCTTACTGTATACTAGTGTAACACTTCTTTTCAATTTCTTGATATCTTATGATTAATTATAGAGTACTAAGACAACAAACCACAATCAAATGCTAAAATTCTTAAATAATCTTATAATATCTTTTTTTCATTAGCGATATCGATACCCGTAAACGATATCGATAAAAGTTACTTTATAGGAAGTAAGATTTTAATATAGCTACAATACAAAATCTGGCTTTGAGTTTTTATCAGCTTCTTGATCAGCTCGACAGTTCAAGTCGACCATCTGGTAGTTGTTGCGAATTTTTTGGATATCAATCTTTAAGATATCCAGCTGAAAGCCGGCACACAGTTTTTTTTTTATTGCAGTCAAATAGAGTTATCCATATCAACATGCAACCCCCACTTTATGCCCACTTTTGACTTTTTGTAAGAAAATATTTTTTACTGCAGTCAATATCAACTTAAAAATGTACATGGTGGCTTTTTTATGTACGGATATTTCACAAGGGTGTGATCTCCCGACTTTTGGGGTAACCATTATATAAACCAACATCGCACTTTTGACTTTTTTTATGAAGAACTTAGGTCAATAGCACCTCGAATAAATTTACTAATGGGCGTATCTCGTCCACCTTTTGTGTATACACTTCTTTTTTGCAGTTTAATAGAGTGTCAAGATTGACCCGCTATGCCCATTTTTTGCGGTAGCCCCCATAAGAACCCAGCGCCCACTTTTGAATTTTTGTAGGAAAAACTTTTTTTATTGTAGTCAATATCAACTTTTTTTGATATGGTAATTTCTAGTTTACGGATGCTTAACATATATTTGGGGCAGCCCGATACAAACATAATGCACAATTTTTTATTTTTGAAAGAAAAACTTCTTAATTAAAGTCAATATTAGGTTGAAATGTGATATGGTACCTTTTTACAGACAACCGCTTAACAGACACAGAGTAATGGGCGTATCCCGGCCACTTTTTGGGGTAGCCCTCATACAAACCCACCTCCCACTTTTGTGCTTTTTATAAAAAAATTTTTTATTTAAACAAGTATTTGCTTGAAATTCGATTA
The DNA here is from genome assembly GCA_035044765.1 of Leucophenga montana. Classification (NCBI taxonomy): domain Eukaryota; kingdom Metazoa; phylum Arthropoda; class Insecta; order Diptera; family Drosophilidae; genus Leucophenga; species Leucophenga montana. Next base: position 770,435 of record JAWNNQ010001139.1, read on the forward strand.
AGTGGATTTTAATGCAAAACTGCTTCATATACATATACAAATGGGCGTGCCCGCCTACTTTTTGAGGTAGTCCCATACAAACAAATAGCTCACTTTTATGCATTTTTATAAAAAACGTAGCTATCAATGTGTAGGGGCTATCCCAGTTTTTGGGATAGCCCCTTTTTAAACTCCCTACGTATACGTTTTACAATACAATTTAATATTTAGTGTGAATGGTATTAGAGCCTCGGTTCAACCGAAGTTAACGGTTTATCTTGTTTCTGTACATTTTTCATCGACATATAAATTTGTCATTCACAGCTATGAGTTGCAGTTAGAACTAAAGAAGAATTAAATAAAAATGTATCAATTTGTAGAAACTTGCAATACAAAGATGGCATTGAGTAAACAGTGGAAAACTACATGAAGCCGTTCTTGGTTGATACGTTTTGTTTTTACAACCAAATCAGAATATCACAGTTTCTTGTACAAAAAACACATGTGAATGATAGCCATTTCCTCTTTCCTAAAAATCGACAGAAGAGAATCCTTTTTATTACGAAAGAAAAACAAAAACATATTCAATCTTAATTAATTTTGTTTCCGTTTTTCATCGTTCTATTGAACTAAAACTAATCTAAGAAAGCATCGGTGAAAAATGTCGAAAATGTAATTGAAGCTTTAATGAAAATTTGACTGAATAAAGTTGTTTCATAATAGTTTGGAGTAATTTAACAATAATATAAAAACTAAAATTTACAGAAATCTTTTTCAACTCACTGTTGAGCCTCGTCATGTATGTCCTTTGTCGACTCCATCGTTTGTGTAAAGGACATACAGCAAACTGCTTTAAAATAAAAACTAAAAGATAAATAAAACGAAAAAAATATTTTATAAAAATTTATACAAGCATAATTTGTAAAATGGAGTAAAAAAGAGAATTTTCTGCATAAAAAATTCTGTAGAATATATGACACTTATCATACATATACATATATGTACGTATATCTGCCTGTACACGGAGTTGGTACTATTTATGTATGATCGAAGATTTGTGTTCTTCTACTGGAACACAACAGTGACATACTGAATTCAACGTGTTACAATAGGACTTTAAACGTGTCATATATTTCGAAAAATTTAAGTTGTTGAATATACAATATATACAGTAGAAAATTATGTTATCGCAGAAGTGAGCAAATACATCGAGATAATTCGCATTTCGGCTCCTTAAAATTTAGATTATGTTTTAGATATACGTGGCGGGGTGTAGTTCGTATAGACGGAAAACGTAACATTGCCAAAAGTGTAGCGAGACTACGCCCATTAATATATATGTGAAGCTTCCGTCGAATAGAGGTGCCGTATCGTATTTCAAGTTGATATCGACGGTAATAAAAAAGTTTTTTTTACACAAAATACGAAAAGTGGGTGGTGGTTGTTGTAACTGCGAACGCCTAAGCGACTTCATACTTCAAAAATGGGCGCGGATCATTGTGACAATGGTGTACATGACACGTTGGAGCTGTATTGATCCGTTTTAAACTGACAAATGTTAATTCGTGAAGAGTCCAAGATGGTCGCAAGCAACTACAAGACCGAAGTAGACTCATGACGTTTGACTATTCTGACACAGTGAGTTCGAAGAGAGCACATGTGCCTTTGGTAATACATAATGGTCGATTACTTATATTTTTGTTGAAAAGTAGGTAACTTTTTTTTACGTTTAAATCATAATATGGTAACCAAAGATGATTAGACTGTAAGGGAAATGTAAATTTTACAGCATCCAAAACCTAGTAAATGTGGGGGGTGAGTTTGTATAGAGGCTAACATTGAAAGACAATGTTTCTTTTGGTTTCTTTTTCAAATCCTAACTATTTAAAAAGAAGATCGTTTTTCCTCGAAAATATATGAAAAATGTACGTTTTATATGTGATATATATTGTATCTGAATAAAATCCGATTGGGTTCAAACTTGGCAGACATATGGAAAGTATTAAAAATATTTATGTGCCAAAGTTTTAGCACGAACCGTTAGTTGTTATGGCTTCGAGGTGCATTGAGGTGAGCCCAGTCGTGGGAAATTGTGCATGTTAAAAAAATATACCAGAACGTTGACCAACTTAATTCAAATTTGGTTTCATACTATTTTAATTCTGACCAAAAATCAGTATCTTAGCATAATTAATACGGCCTACAGATGTATGACAGGTAACATTTGTTGCGAAATTCAGACTTTCTCTATATTATTTTTCCGGAGTTACTCAATTTAAACCATTTCTTCAGTGTATGAAACTTTGCGCGATTCTTAATCAAACAAAAAACGGTTCCAAACTTACAGAAATTTGAACCACTTTGCGTTTTTGAACCTCCGTGCGCCGTACATTCGGTCAATTGGCTGAAAATCAACTGGAAGTCAATCCACTGTTCTGTCGCAATATTTTCTACCTCAATGGGCATGTCAATAAGCCAAATTGCAGCATTTGGAGTGAAGAAAATCCACGAGATATTCTCGAAGCAGGCGTGAGGATGTTGTAGTGTTATGTGATAGAAATGAAGCTCGAAAATTTTATCAAAATTTGAAGCGCCTTACTAACAACTTTGAAGCGATGAAGATAGAGAATAATGTCGCCGATAGAGAAGTATTTCTAGAACCACTAAGTGCACTAAGACCACTAGTCGACTATAACAAAGTCGACTGAAAAATGAATTATTTTTAATCTCTTGATGGAGTACTTCATACTCCAATGCCCATACGTAGAACGGTATTGCACGATCTGCCATAAGAAAATGATGCTGCTCGCGTATGATGACGACTATGACATCATGAGCACGAAGAAACGGCGAGTTAGCACGGCGTTGAACAAGGACAAGATGAAATACTTGGTATCCAAGCGTAGACCATCGGCGCAAATTGGATGGTCTGTCAGTATGAAGATTTCAACTTCAATGTTGTTGAGAACTTTGGCTACCTTGGAACAGAGCTAACTGTCAATTAATAACGTCAGCCTGGAGATGAGAATTACGCTTGCAAGTCGCTGCTACTTTAAGCTCGGCAAGGAAGTTGGAAATAGAGCCCTCTCTCGAAGTACGAAGATATAAATATATAAGACACTGATAATCCCGGTTTTGCTGTATGTATGCGCAGAAGCATGGACCCAAACATAATCGAATGCAGCGTCTTAGTGTTCGATAGAAATATTCCCCGTAGGACTCGAGTTAAATACCCGTAAAGCCCAAGAGCTGTATGAGCTGTATGATGAGGTTGATATAGTCCAGCGTATAAACTTCAAGCGGCTGCACTAGGCTGGGCATCTTAATTCAGTTCAGTATTTTAATTCAAAGTTCTGCACCTTGTACATAAAGAAGAACAAAAGAACGTTTGTAGCTTAGCTAACCAACCAAATTTCCATAAATGGGAGGCAGGTTTATCGGGAGCTACCCGTAATAGCGAGGATGGTATGTTTTTTTACTGTACTTTAAAGAGGGATTATAGGACATTTCAAATATTCTCTATCTCTTATAGTCTCCAAAATCTCTTCTTCAAACAAACGGACGAACGGACTAACAGACAGACGGACATGTCTATATCGACTCGAAGTTTGATGGTGATCAAGAATATATATGCTTTCTGGGGTCTGCCTCGCCTCCTTCTGCCTGCATTTTCCTGTAATAAACGCTTTTAGTGCCCCTATAGGTACAGGATACAACAATAAAGAAATATTCTTAAAAAATAGCCAGCGTCAATGAAACTCTTTTATTCGGTCAATTTAGAACACTCTCAATGATTAATCTTTGCATCAATCTTAAACAGTCCATCTACGTATTTCAAATGCCATCACTAGCAACGAGAGCAATCGTTTTTGCTTAACTACGACTTTCATTGTTTGCCAACAATAATTTCTAGTAAGTGCGTTCCGAATGCAATTTTTTCCAAGTCATGTCCTACTTCTTCTACGCGTTTTCATTGCACAGTGGCCTACATTTTTAATACACTACATAACATATTTGGAAGTAGCTATAACAAGCGTCAGTTTAAGTTTGCAACGTAAAGATGAAGTTGAACGCAAACATGAAATGCATTGATCGAGGCAAATGTATCTATCAATTTGATGCAATACAACTTAAGCTGTTTATAATAAATATGTATTAAAAAAGATACGCAAGCCCAGACACGCTCATATAAAAGCAGTTTCGAAAATGTATAAAGTGTAACCTACGCTAATAAATGCAACTACTCGTAAAATCTGTACAGATTTTTTACGTATGCACACTGGTCCAAATGACAAAAACTTTGGTAGAAATTAGAAAAATGTAGATACAGACTTGAAACTTGGTTTACTTTATGGTAATAGTAGACTTTATATATAAAGTCTGAGTAAAATTTTAGACAGATCGAACCACGCCTTCTTCACCGTCCCATATAAGTCAATGTCCTTGAAAACAGAATGTATACTAGCACATCATCAGTTTATACTTATACATTTTAATTCATTAATTAAGGCATTAATTTTAATATATTTTATTCATTTATTTAAATTATTATTTATTTATACATTTTCCACATCTAAATCGAAAGAATATTCATCAATACATTCAAGTGTGTCCAAGTCATCCTCATTATCGACGTCATATGCATTTACAAAATTATTTGAGAAATTTACATTTGGTGGTCTTAAAAGGTCAATAACCTACTTCTTCTTTGTTTTATGAAAATGCTGGAAACCAGAGGATCCGACGAATCTAGTGCTCTACATAAAAGTCTATCATATTATTTAGACGACTATTTTGTCTTGCATGCGAACGTCAATCTTTTTTATAAAATATGTTCCGAGCCTCCGATGCGTTTTCACCTAGGCAGCCAAGATGCGGCTATGATCTGGTCCCCATGAACTAGTACTTTATGTACCGTAGCTGATTGATTGGGTACCAGGGATATTTTTCCATGTATAAAGAAGCAGGTTTTTTTTACAGAAATTTTGGAATTTTTGAACATCAATTTCAAAGTTGCATGAAATGGTTATTAAAATGAAACAGAAGTTCCTTAAAACCAAGTATTGACGCAAATGTGTCGGTGTTCAAAAATGCCCTCCTAGCTGCGTTCCCATAATTAGTACTGCCGCTTCCATTTGCCTTAGGTTTATCGACATGAAGTCCAAGCTCCGCCCATAATTTGCCTTGAATTTCCGTTTACCATGCAGCCATTTTTTCTTTATCTTGAGGGCCACGTACTTGCCATTTATTGATACCAATCCTGTATGATGTATGTGTGTAGCATAATCATGGGCGTCCTACATTTATAGGGGATTCTTCAGTAAAGTCACATAATTGAAATTGTATTTGCAAATGTGATGCAAGCCAACTTTGATGCTGCGTTTTAAACCTTGAAACCATTCGATTGCATTTGTTCAAACAAACATTAACATAGCCCATAAAGTTCTTAATTTTCTTTTTTATCGAATCCTCCATGTTTGATTTAACTTACTGCGACTTTGCTGCAGCACAAAATTAGCAAGGCTTACATTTTGGCGATCATTTGCAAGACAAAAGTCCAGCATTTCTGCATGACTCAAATTTATGTTGTCTGAACTAAGTCGATTTTTAGAAAAATGGGCAAGAATGGGCAAAAAAGATTAATACCAACGCATTATATACATATTGACGATTAACACTGTTTTAATAGTTACGACAATCCACGTCAATCCAACATACTTTTATTCCACGAAACACAACAAGTTTGAGGTTAGAATTGCTAAAAAAATAACTTTACAAAAACACATATAAACAAAGACACATCACACAAAACAAGTATTGCGTTGCAACAATTATATTCTACATACCTCCACATATATTTTCCATTTTGATTTACTTAAATATTCGAAGTAGGTCTTAAGATTTAATGATTTCAAATGTGCTTTTATTTGCAAAGCGAACAAAGTCAAACAAAGCGAACAAAGTAAACGATCAGCTGAATTCCAGGGCTGCTTAAATTTGCAGTGCTTCAAAATCAACTGTACCACAACGATTTTGGAATGCCCCAAATAATACTCTTTTGTAATAAAATATTGTTTTTGCATAACTCTTAAAAAAAATAATTGAATTTCTGTCAAAATTGTTGGTCCAAGTCCAACTGGTCCAAGTTTGGTATGTGAGAAAGGGAAACATACTCGTACATATGTGTGAGCTGTATGCCAAAAAGATAACAGCTGACTGACGCAATGTGTGTTAACTAATTTGAACAAAGTAGGTATTTACTTTAGAAAAATTGTATGACAGCAAACAGCTGATTTGTAACAAATAAACAATGTTCAGCAATAATTATTATCCATTATAATTGTGAAGTTCAATTCGAGGCGATTTTTCTGTATAATATATTGTATTTGATATATAAGGGCTTCTTACTTTGACATGAACTACCTTTAATACATTCGATATTTAGTTTTGACCTCAAGATAATGAGGATAGCTTGTAATTCGGCATTTTACTGTTTTCAAGAATATTAAAAAAATATATGAAATGACTTTCACTTTGCAGAATAGTGGGGTAGCAATAATGAGGCAAACACTTTATTTTGGAGCACTGAAAGTCTTGGAAAATTAATCTCAAATATGCAAACACTTGGCCCTCTTGGTGGAAGCATGCTGTTATTTTTCTTCTCCAGACAACGATGCTCTCGCTTTCCGGCCAGATCACTCTCATGTAATGGTGTATGCCAGCACTTTTACTATCTCCGATGCATATAAAATCAATATTTCGTGAATCGACCTTGCATTCCTTGTATCAAGCACCACTCTCAAATCGTGCTCTTTATGTTTAATATATATGACGACTTTTTTACTGAACAAAATGAAGTATTACCAAACGGTGAAATCAAAATGACAAGTTCGAAATTCCAATCAGGAAAACGTTGCAAATTATATTCATGAAAAAAAAAAATAAATAAAAAAAATCGATGCTTTACACATTTTTTTTTTTTACGTGATAACGTCTATTAAATCGATTTACACGAAAAGGCTGCGCCCATTTCTGACGTTCCGCCTGAACAAGCGATAGACAGGCACAACCGCCCTAATCATTCTGCTTGCATTGGCTTCTGAAAGCTATAGTTATGTGTGTGTGTGTGTGTGTGTATGTTTGCGTATTAGTGTTATCTAGCGCGTGTGGGGTGCGGTATGCACATGGGGGAATTTATGAAAATAACATTGTAAGCGTATAATAAGTTTGTTTCAATAAAATCTTTTTTCTGAGTTCGTCCGAGATTTGAACTCACAACTTATAAAACTGCTTACTGCTATACGAATTAACGCAGTCGTACTTTCGCAAGCAACGCATAAAACGTATTACAGAGTTAAAGAACTAAGAGCCGATATAAGCAACACAAAGCAGAAAGAAAAAAAATACTTGCTGCGCACACAAACACGTATACGATCTGAGCATTAAGAGCGTGAGAGCGAGAGAGTGTTTGAGTTGGAGCTCACTAATGTAAATGCAAGCGTGAGGAGGCGAGATACAGCGATTAAATATGCACGAGTTACATTTATTTGTCGTTGTATTTAATTGAAATATTTAAAAATTAAATTGTTTTGTGTTTGATGCCGGCAACGCCAAACTATATATAAACGCCTTTTATCTCTTTCTCTCGCAGTATACATTTATATTAGTAGGGACAGGGGGATGGAGTGTTAAGGAAAGGAGAGGCTAAAGGAAGAGAAGAACAACGTCTGCCAGGGTACAGCTAGTCAAACAAATATAATAAATACACAAAGAATGAGTATTGTGATCGAAGCAGACATCAATCTGTATAATTTAAGTAAAAAAATATTTGAATTAACGAGTGCACATAAATGTGAATTTATTGAAAAATTGTAATTTTCAATTAACTCCTCCTTTGTATTATACAAAATAATGATAATTCAGTGATAATAATTCAATTATGACGTTATCACGTAAAACTATCGTCCGTAAACCGAATTTACAGACAATCAATTTTTTTTTTCTCAAAATACTACTGAGACGATTGATATCACAATAATATAATCGGTTATTGGAAATTTTATTATCTGTAAGTTGTCAGTCTATGACATAATTGGACCTTTTCAATGCAAGATATGATGTAACATGTGAAGCTACCTGTGAAAAACAAATTTTATTTTTAAAACTCATATCACACGTAGTGTGAAATGGTATTATCACTTCTTTTTATTGTAGTTTAAAAGTGTATCGAGATTGACCCGCCACGCCCACTTTTTGGTGTAGCCCCCATACAAACGTACCGCACACTTTTGACTTTTTGTAAGAAAAACATTTTTATTGTAGTCAATATCAACTTAATAACTGATATGGTAGTTTCTAGTAGATGGACGCTTCACATATGCATTAATAGGCGGGAAGCGCCCACTTATTAGGAAAGCGATCATACAAATCCACAGCTCATTTTTACGCATTTGTAAGAAAACGTCAATATCAACTTTCTATATGGTGGCATCTTATAGATGGTCGCTTCAGACACATCTACTAGTGGACGTGTGTCGCCCACTTTTTGGGAAAGCCCTTCTTTCATTTTGTAATCCTGTGACATTTGACATTCTTCCGATGTGGGTCACTCTAACGTTTAACAAAAGAAAATAAAATCTCTTTAGCCCTCTGTAGAGCATATTAAAATGCCAGCGTAACCTACCATAATATTTTTTTTTCATGTTTTTGTCTGCAGTTAGCATAGCGTAACGTAACGTAACGGAAAGCGTATTGGACATGTTTAAATTTACGGACAACGATTGCGGCCGCCTTTTGACATGCTCGTACATTGCAATTTTTTTGCGATTTATCCCAGCTGTCTCCCACAGTTCTTTCAATTCGTTTGCTTTTAAAAAAAAAATTTTTTTTTTTTTACCATTTTCAGCTTGCATGCTTTTAGCCAATATCAAAGTCAGTGGTCTTTCTTTTTTGTCAACCATTTTCTGAAATTTTTCCCCCCTTTATTTGCATCTTTCGTTTCCGCTTGGGTCTGCGCTATTTTTGTTTTTTGTTTTCTTTTACCATGTTTTGCTTGCCTTGCTCTAGTTAACCGCGTTTTTTAGCTACTGACCCAAAAGCAAATTGCATTATTTAGCTGTCAGTTGGTAATTGAAATAGAATGGTTAGAAATCTGACAAAACGAAAACTATTTGCAGCAAAACTTTTCAACACCGCTGATAATTGAATCTAATTTCTTAGTGGAAAACTTTCTGAAGACGTTTTTCAAGTACACACATAAACGATGAAGAAGCCCGCATTTCGAAAATTTGTAAGTGTTGTCAATTTCATTTAAAAATGTTGGCAACTTTAAGTATTGCAGTCAGATCCAAAGACATTTGCAGTAGAATTGTAGCTCAAGGCAAATAAAACAATAAAGTTTATAATTGTAAGCAAAAAGTTTATTTCCTTGGCTTTTGTATAATTTTTTTGTCCAATACATTCCAAGCACCACACTTTCTTCATTACCAAGTAAGTACTTGCTGACTTCTTAAGCGTGTGGAAGTGTGCGTGCTGGCCGTTGGCATTTATATACTCATATATACATACGAGTATGTAATAAAATATGATTTAATATGTGTGTGGAAGAATGTGTGTATGAGTGTGTGAATGTGTATGCCAAGCGACAGAAAGCAAACGGATGTACAGCAACTACTTATACAATACAGTATAGGATGAAAGTATGTACCCAAAATATCTAAATAAAATTAAAAAAACGCTATTCTTAGTTTAAGAGATTAACAAGAAATCTCTCTTGGTTTTGAGCAAAAAAAACTTCATTCTAATTCGTTGTACTCACGGGTCTTCTTCAGGATTTGTCATATAGTGAAAATTTGAACACTGCCCAATCTTCATGGTCTAAAGCCATACTTTCCTATCAGTGCAACCGTTTATGGTTCCAGCGGCTTACATAGTAAGCGGGACCGAATTTTATATACCATTGAATGGAGACGGGAGGTATCCTTTCTCAAAGATAGATCAAAGAATGAGATTTCAATCGTTGGGCAATATATCTTGGTAGCTAATCGGAGTTTGTCGCTTTACTAGTCTTCATCTTTTAATTATTGTGTTCATCTTGTTATAGTCCGGTGGTTCTACAAAAGAATCAACTGCAGGCTCTAGAAATAATTATCTATCATCGGTATTAGTCGGATTAGTCTTCAATTATGTTAGAGGAGTGACTGCTCCATAGACACAGTGATTTCTGTGTATCTGTCACCAGCCTTACATTTTCGTCCTTACATTAAGAAACTCCGGCCTTAAAAACTTCGGTCAAACGCTTGAAATTTTAATAACATTTTCGAGCTACATTTCTATCACATAACAAATCAATAGCATCAAGAGGTTCACGCCTTTCTTGCGCTTTTTTCTTGTGTCTGAAAGAGCGATTTTCTCTAGCCGTTTCCATCGATATGGCCCTCTTCTTCTCTATTGCAGGGTCCTTTTGTCGAGTTGCCTCGACTTCTTTGTCTGCAGTAGCATCAAAGGCATGACTGCCTTGTCAGCCGCATCCATGGAGTGGAAACCGGAGATGATTCCCGGAACAGTTGAGAGAGTCTGGCTGAGAAGGCATCGGCGGGATGTTATGATTGTAATTTCCGACATCTAGCTTTCGTTGAGAGTTGGAACGTGGATATACCCAAGTGAATGGAAATCAATAATTTTTCCTTATTGATATGTACTTTTGAAAATGATCCCATCCCCCTTAAAATACAAAATTGATAGGGTGTGGCACCTCGGGCTTCTGCTTCTTCCCAAAGCCAAGAGCATCCTAACCTTACAGCTATGCCAGCTCGTAAAGAGTTTCCTGGTGGGGCGCACTTTCTGCGTAACGGACGATGGACACAAGTCTTCCGTCAAAACAATTGAGGCTGGCGTTCCCCAAGGCAGCGTCTTAGAACCCATCTTATATTCCTGTATTGGACCAGTAAAGGCCTTAAAACAAATTTGTGAATCAAAAAATTAAAACAAAAAGTTGGCTTGGTGCGGGACATCTCATATTCGACCAAGTCCATGCGAATATGAATAAAACAATAGATACTATAAGATACAAATCGTTGATTAATTTTTTTAATTTTTAAACTTTTTAGTGTTCTTTTTCGTGCTTTTCGTGTCACAGTACTCTTAGCTTGAACGCGCGAGGCTTTTTTTACTCTGCAAATTCAGCTTGAATTCATCGAACACATCGTGCACACATGAGACACGATGTGTAACGCCAGAAAGCACGGCCCGCGCCCACATCTATCTATGTTAAAAAGGCAGCACTGATTACGAGAAAAATCGAAAGGCGGCCTATGGGCCATGGTATCTAAAAAATTTCGTGTAATTAATGTGTGTATGTTTAATGAGATTATGTTTCAAAAATAGTCACCGAAATTTTTTCATACACGCTGACAGATAGATGGGCAGACAGACGCTCATGGCTATATCGACTCATCTTTCAACAAACTACACCCCAACACCTCCCCCCACAACATGTTTTTTTTTTTTTTTTTGTTCATGTAGAACAAACTTTTCTTCAGTAACTGTTGAGAAAATTGTAGTTTTTACATGCATTATCTACGTTCAAGTAAGAATGTTTTTAATTAGTTTTGATATCTGCTAGATATATATTTTTGGGACGCACTGTTTTTTTTTTTTTTTTTTGAGATATAATTCACACCGAAAGCATGCAACAAAAAGGCAAAAGAAGGAAAAATCCTTGTAAATGTTCAAAATTTGTATTCGTAAAAAGTTCAGCCTGAAGTCATTGCTGCATGAGTTGTTGTTGTACTTGCACTTCTTCTTCTTGTATGCAGTTCATCAAACCGGAAACTTAAATAATTTTCATGAGTTACTTTTCTTCTTCTTCCTGAAGTTGAGAGTTTTGCGCTGCAGGCAGTTGTCAGTCTGTTGGCCGAGAGGGAGTTCGGTCTGTAGGCGAACAATTGTTTTTCAGCTACCGGGCAAAAGTTCTTTGAATGTCATTTTTCTTCTTTCCTCGAATTTTTCCATCTCTCGTGTGTTAATGACTTTTTATTATACTTTTGCATATGTGTGTGTGTGTGTGAATAAGTTTTTACCTTTTGTTCTTAACATTTCGACGACATACGACAAATTTTGCACTCTAATACTCTAAAAATTTATTTGGCGGAAGTCGTTTTGTATTTAAGTTGATAATTTGAAAAAAAGTTTTATAATGCTTTTGCCTGGATTCTTTTTATTTGACTTTACTATTAACTTTAAGAAATTTGTTCAAGTGCTGTGATATATGATAAATAATCTAGAGCAATACTGCGGAAATTCGGAAAGAAAATCCAAAACTATAGTCAGTTTCCTAAATAGTCAGAATAAGATAGATGGTTTAATAACAACGAATGCAAAAAATTAGTACCAAATTGCTTATACGCTGATCCAAGCCTTTAATATTCATAGGTATTATGTTGATATAAATTTTAGCTGAGAATTTTAATATTGTGAAATATTCATAAAATATTTGTCCCAATGAGAATAAAATATAATAACAACAACAAAAAACACACAAAAAATTTTAGCAGCAGATGCACGTGTTTCGAACTCAGCTACAAGCTCTCATCAGTATGCTGTTCGCACATTGCCAGTGTTTGCTACTTCTCAGGAATATCGCATGGTGTATCATATGAATTTCCATATATCATCTTCACGTTCCATATACACGTTCACCTTTAAAGACTGATGAGAAGTTGTAACCAAGTTCGCAACACGTGTATCTGCGGCTAGAACATGAGTTGATCATGAATATATATAAGTTCAGTGGACTCTACTTTTGGGAGTTATAAACTTTGTTATTAAATCAATACATTCTAAGAAAACCGCTAGCTACTTGGAAGCTTAAATATTCTATCAAAAACTAAAATTATTTTCAATCAAGGGAGCGAGGTACTTCGAATTCGTGAACTATCGAGTACAGCTTTTTTGTTTTTTTCCCTATTAGTGTTTTACTATTTGAGTGCTACATGGAACATAGTTCTTAGATATACAATCTCAATTTATGTGTTGTGTGGAATTATATATTAAATCACCTTTCAATTTTTAATCACAAATACACGCAATCTTCATACCGCTTATAGTTTCTTACTACTGATAACATGGCTGCTTTCATGCTACTGCCTTCTATACGTATGACATCATGGCTCCCAACAAGTGATTAGCGTTCAGTGAGTATTGCAAGAGAGATAAGAGATGGCGAAATGTTCAATATTTTAATGTACGCGTTTGTATTTCATGTAAAGCCTATGTGTATCTTCTATTTTTTTCAATATGTGAAATCAATATGACGATTGTTAAAGCCTTTCACGCCCTCAATATTTTAATCTATCGACTTTAATAAAATATATTATGTGCTCATCTGAAATGAATACTTTCACATTGAAGATACAAATGTTGTCACAAGAAAATCGAACTACCTATTAATATGTATAACCGAAGCTTATATTTTTATGGAATGTATTCTTATTTACTAATGATCACATCATGATTTGCAAAAATACGAGTATGTTGCTTCAGATTACAAAAAATTATATATACAATTTCAAAGCGCTATTTGGAAAATTATGGATTTAGTTTTCTATGTTTCAGAGAGACAAACTTGGAAAAGACCCTGCGACCTAGTAATATCTATTGTTTGTCCTAGTGAGTTAGATCACCTGCCCTAGGCCTATGTGGTCATTGAATCTTAGTATTTTCCTATTAAACAATCTTGTCAGTTGCTCCTTTTAAAAAAATTATTACCTAGCATCTGCAGTCTGCTTCTAGCTACAGTTTCACAGTCAGCGATAATGTGAAGAGGGGTCTTCTCTTTATAGTCACATAATCTGCATTCGGGTGAGCTTTGTATACCCAAAACAAACAAGTGTTTCTTTATTTGTATAGTTGGAACATGGTTTTCGATTTGCTCGGGTTGTAACCCCCTAGAAGTAACTTTGCTTGTCTTACTCATTGGCTCATATCCCAGTGTTGTTCCTTCACTATATTCGTGTTCTTGCAGATTACTTCCGATATAATGCGTCTCCCGATGCTAGAAAAAGGAAGACATTTCTGACAGATCTCCGATATAGCTTTGTTCCTATCGGCTGACAGTCTTACGAGTTTTTTTTTTTTTTTTGTTTTCTATTCAATTTCTAGATGAAGTGGTGTCAAATCTAGAACTACCATGTTGTTTAGTTAAGCTCCACTACAACCGCTCCGAGCCTAGTTTCTTTTCGTCTAGGGAGCTTGTGCTTCCTAGTAAATGGTAAAGTGCAATTTCTGCTATTTGCATATGCTATTCATATGCTATTCCCACAGAAGGAGAGAAAAGCACACTCCCCTGTAAGTAACCCTTAACTGTTTGTACTCTGATTCCCAGTAAAGAGTGTATTCAATTCACTATGATTGGGACTTCTCCCCTATCTACTAGTGCATTACTTATTATCGCGTGACTCCTATTATCAAACGTCAATGTCCAGGATCTTCCAGTTTTTCTACATTTAATACAATATTTGCGACTTCAAGGCTCGCTCTATTCGTTCTTACGTGCGACTCCTCTGATTTTAGTATTTCGTGTGTGCCTTCTGAGAAATAGGTTTACAGGAGTAACTGAATTCTCTGTTCCTCAGTTACCGTCTAGCAGTTATCCGGTATGTGGATTGAGGTATTCGCTATATTCGAGCTGCCGACACAATATTTACTATTCATCGCAGAAAGCTCTATAGTTTCTACGTTTGGCTTTCTTTATTTCTTTATTGTAAAGTGTGAGCTCCGTGGTATATACTTCGCAGAGGTATGTCCTTCTGTCTTCATTGTTCCAACATTTGCCCTTACTCTTTGTATGCGCTATTCCAAACTGGACATCCCATTCACATCTATCTTAGACTATAGGGCATATGGCTGAATAACGCTCACATTTAAGTTAGCTTCTGTCTGCTCTAGCTCCAGGGAGTGTCTAGCGCTTCTGAATATTTTTTCAGTTTTACATCCTTTCTTATCTTTTCTCGGGTCGCTCCGTCCCCTATTATCTCTAATCTAATTATTATATGGTCTGACATGGATGGTATCACATAGGCATGCATATTTCTTGTTATTGTTAAACTATGTGCAAACCATTGAACATTTTCTATAGAAAATATTTCTGGTATTTTGTGTTGTCTGTTAAAATTTAATATGAATAGTTATTTTTTGAGACGTCTGCTCTAGCCGTATGCAAATATTTATATTGATTTAATTCATTTGCCATTTTTTTTTCTTCTAAATTTGTTGTATAGCCAACTCTTCAATTAAACATTAAAAAGGCTATTGAGAAACCTTGTCTGCTCACTTGCTTTCCCTTTCTCCCTCTCTCTCTCTCTCTCTCTCTCTCTCTCTCTCTCTCTCTCTCTAACTATGTAACTATCTTTCTCTTTCTGTTGTGTTGACTTTGCGCAAATAAATACATTTACATTTAAATAGAAATGCATTTATTTATACAATTCATTACAGCACCGAACAACGACGAAGAACGACAGACGACCAAAGGACTACAGGACGACAACAATTCAGCCATCAAGCCAAGCGCATCTAAAGCGCAACCTGCAAAGCAGCGAACCAGGCATACTCACTCACGTCTACACCCCACGCATCCTTTCGCCGTTGATGCATTGCCATGGCTCCTGCTAAAGTCGCTTTCAATGTAGACGTCAGCTAAAGTTGTTGGCGTTTATTTGTCATTGGATTGCAACAAACAGACTCACCCACGCTATATGCCCAGATACTTTAAATAGCAGCTGCATTTGAACTCTACTCCAGTATAGCCAAATATGCATAAGCTTATACCCGGTAGCAGCGCACGGCTTAGATGGCTGTCTGACTGACAGACAGACAGACAGACAGACATACTGACTCGCTGGCTGCTGGTTTCTGATGGCGACAATTTACGATAAACATCTCAGAGGAATGCAAATCCCTTTTTGAGCAAGGATCAAGCCAACGCTAAACAGCGCAGCTCGAGCACACTTCAGCGTAAAATCAGCGCCGCAATAAATTCGAAAAATAAAATAAAAATAAAATAAAATTTAGCTTCGGTAAAACCGAAGCATTTATATCCTCCACGTGTGCCCAAATTTGTACGGCAGATTTGTGAAACTGTTATCCCTTGTGCATTCATTTCGATTGGTAACGAATAAAACAAAGAGACAGAGAGGGTGAGGGTCAGGGTGAGGGTGGAAGATCTTATCCAAATTTATAGTTCTAAGCTTTAGAAAAACCAAACCAATGGTGCAGTGCTCAGTTCACCACTTTGAGATGCACTTTCTCCTTAAAACTAGACTGAGACTTTAACAATGATAAAATCCTGTTTTTCTGTTGTCAAAATACATACAAAATAAGAAAAAATGTTGAATGCGGTGGGACCGAAGCTCCACACGAAGATATTAAGAAAAATATATTTTTAAGGCTTTTCGTATCATATGGCAAAAGTAGGCAGGTGGTTTGCATGGATGCTACTTCACAAAATGCTTGATCACACCTGTTGATACCAAGATACCAAGTTAAATTTCAAGTTAATTATGCCACTAATGTAAAAGATTTTCGTGCAAAATCACAAAAATAGGTAGTTGGTTTACATACTAGTAACTTCACCCAACAGAGATACTTATGTATACGTTGAAATACATGCGAAGGGACCGTCCATAAGAAGATACTATGCCTATATTTAAGTTATGTTGACCGCAACCAAAAAACAAAAGTCGGTGGGTGATTTATATTAGTGCTACCCCAAAATGTGGGTGATTACACCCATTGGAATACGTGTGTAGAGTCCGTTCATAAGAAGTCACCATGTATATTTTAAAATTAATATTAACAACAATAAAAAGTGGGCGTAGATTTTCAACATGGATACCTTCTTCAACTGCAATAAAAATTGATACAAAAAATGGTAAATAATATTCAAATAGACGGATGGACGGACAGACCGAAGGAAATAGCTTAATCATTTTGTCTCGCCGAGCTGATCAAGAATATAAACTTAATGCTTTCACGATGCCTCCATTTCAAACTATATAGCATTTCAAAAATACAACATGAGTAGACCATGG